>JBBCBC010000082.1:0-236824 GCA_037126765.1 Stenogyne calaminthoides
CTCAAAGACTACTAAAACATGAAATCAAAGAAGATGTAATTAAATATGAATGATGGCATGTATGAAAATATCTTTGAACTCACTCTCTCCACACATACACACATATATATATGCATGGAGAATGAGAAGGGTTGAAGAAGAAGAAGAAGAAGAAATAAAGTTTTGGTGAAATTAAGTTAGAAAGCTGTAAATGTTGTCTAAGTCGTTCCTTTTGATCGAGTTATATATATATATGAACATGACATGATTAACATACTTTTTTTTTAATTGTATATACAACAGTACTACTTACAAAAATAATATAAAGTTATTTTTTAACTTTCACCGTGCGTGTGACCAACAGTTTCTATATATATTTCATAAAAAACATACATATATATATGTGGATCCATTAATAATCAAATCAAAACATGTATTAATTTGAGATACTACATTTGGAAATTAATAAGGTGTAAGCTGCAGAACCCGTAACATGGTTTACCTTAAAATATCACAATTCTAGCTAGTATCCACCTGCCAATTAAAGTTAATTACGTTGTGAAAACTCTTTTAATTTGCCAAAGCATCGATCATGGTCCATTTTCCAGTACTTTTCAATATATATATGTATATAGTAGTATTAATTAAGGTCTTCATTCATAATAATTTAACATGAGAGAGTGAAGAAAGGAATAGCTAGTGATGATTAAACATCTCTTTCATTTCAAGTAACATTTTTTTGGACCACTTTTGCGAAAGATTCCAACTTCTAACGTACATGTAGTAGCAAAAACAGTCATCTGCTCTATATTAAGAAGCTGCACAACAATTAATTTGTACATATGGTCCTCACTAGACCTACCCATCCAATCCATTGATTTTTCTACATTAATTAATTAGTTACCTCACATCAATTATTACCTCCAAAATTGAATAAACATTAGCTACTTAGCAAATATTTTTGTCAGTTAAAATTCATTTTGATCTCATAACTTTTGCATTTTTTCGTAAAAGGTTCACAGCAGTTCAATGTTATCCCCAACTCCCTAATTGGTTCAACTTTGGTCCCAAAGTCTCCGAAACTTGAAGTACGATGTTATTTTGGGGATCTTTTACGAAAAAGAAGGACCAATTTTAGACCTCATGTGCAAAAAATCTGCCCCAAATAACATCATACTTCAAATTTGATGACTTTGAGACTAAGAATGGATCAATTGGGGGTTTTGTGTACAACACTTTGTTATTAAGGAGTTATGTGATTAAAAAACTTAAATTTGTTGGGTCCGTGTAAAAAAAAATGCATAAATCACGGGATCAAAATGGAATTAACAGATATTTGGCCGGTGCAATAATCTTGCAAGCTTAACTAATCCATAGCTAGTTATTCATAATTAATTGAAGCTGCATGCTTTGACTAGCTAATTAATTGATTAGGACTTGCAAAGTTGAATGTGATTGAAGATATATGTCATCAACTCTGGCTAGCTTTATATATCAAAACATATTTACATGTAAAACAAGGATTATCAAGCAAGAATCAGTGTTGGTAGCTAGCTAGTGCGATTTCAATTAAAATCCCAAACAATGAATTAGTAGTTAATTAACTGAAAAGAAAGAGGGTAGGCGAGATTGCACAAATTTTTGGCGAGTTGCTAGTCGCTAGACGTTGTTTTAATTGTGTGAGGAGGGATGAGTATTATAGATTTATTTAGTACATATGATGAGACAATGACATGCAATTAGATAGTGATTTCATATTTCCAACCATCACATGCAGATGCAGAGTGGAGTAGGAGTATTATCAAAAAACTAGTTTGTGAAAGAGGTAGCATATGTATATATATGTGTACCCATCCATCACTAATGTGCTGGGGACCTTATATATCATTCATTCATTTCATTTAATTTAATTATTAAAATTTCATCGATCATTTATGTATGTGGCCATTTTAGCTAGTTAGGCAGGGCCCAGCATATATACAAGAGAGAGAGAGAGAGAGAGATCAGATCCCTTAGTCCTCTCCTGTTTCACATAGACATACAAATTCTTATTTTGGCATAAATTATTAATATATAAAAGTGGGTGTGGTGTGGGAGTGTAGGTTGAGGGGGAAACTGAGGTGGTTGGATGGAGAAAAGTAGTGATAGAGAGAGTGGGGAGTTGATGAAGGTGGAATCATTCTCTCAACTGCCCTTCATCCGACCTGCACCTAAAGACAAGCTGCAACCTGGAACTGGAGCCATTCGCCTTTTCGGTAAAGAATTCGGCACTAGAGATCAATCGTCCACCAACGAGCAGCTGGAGGAAGATGACGAGTGTAAGGATGGAAATAGCAGCAGCAGCAGCAGGAAATTCGAATGCCACTACTGCTGCAGAAACTTCCCTACTTCTCAAGCACTAGGGGGACACCAGAACGCACACAAAAGGGAACGCCAGCAAGCCAAGCGAGCTCACTTGCAGTCCGCAATGGCTGATGCACACCACGTCTACGGTCACCTAATCAACTACAACCGCGCTCCACCACCACCGCCTTACCACCACAGACTCTACGGCCATCACCCTGCAGCTCCACAGCCCATCAACGGCAACCCCTTGCCCAGCTTGTGGCGAATCCCACCGCCTCCTCCTCCTGCTCTTTATATGCTGCACCATCACCAACAACTTCCCACCTCCGAACGCCCACTAATATCTTCTACTTCTCACTTCCGTTATGAATCCAGCCCCCAGAATAATAATATTCATGAACATGTGAGTTTAGATTTACATCTTTAATTCATTTTTAATATATTGCAAACACTTGATTAATGAATATTCATTCGTGTTCCATCCATCCAGGGCGTCCTGTATATATGTTGCTATTTATTTCATAACACTTGTTGATGTAGAATAGTGCTAGCTAGTATGTTTGTAAATTAATGTTTGTTTACATGAATCATTTTGGTTTCATACACCTAAAGATCCAAGGACAAGAATAATCAACTCCAACATACATCTAGCTTCACCGGTTACTAATACTATATGGATTTTACATGACGCGAAAATTAAGCAAATACATTTGGTGTGAAAGCAGAAAAGTAACTTCCACCCCTTTGAATTGAATATCTATCTCCTCTTTCAACACCAACACTTTCAACATTGCATTTGAATTACAAGATTTGCATTCTTAATTCTATAGTCATTGTTTTTTTATTAATTTAATTAAATATTCTAATTATCATGAACTAATTTAAGAAAGAAATTTGGGTCCATCCCAATCTTGTTTCTCCAAGTTGATAGAAAATCCTTGTATTATCGCCAAAGGCTTTAATGAAGGAGCGTGAGTATTTATTCATACAAAAATTCATTTTGGCTAAAAAATATACTACTAGTTAAGAGAGAGAGAGAGAGAGAGAGAGAGTGAGTGGAGAGAACAAATATACTGAAATTCAGAGAGCTGGGCTGGGCACCAATCCTGAAGTGGTGCTGCAATCATACAAAGGAAAACGCATTTCAGATACCCCTAGATTAATTTTACCAAAAAAAGTGAAAGAGCCATTCAAATTGGAACCTAGTTAATTTTGGTCAGAAAAATAAAAAGCATGGGAGCCAGTTTAGCAAATAACAGTAAAAAATGGTTTCTCCCTCTCCAAGAATGTGAAGGCCCACAAATTAATAGAGACTGTGGGGAGGACAGAGGAAAGCTACAGAGGCAGAATAAGGGGAGGGCAGATTATGGGAACCTAGGACCACAAACAGAGGTGGGGATTCAAGTAAACAAAACGTAGGACCACAACTATATGCATAAACGAGGTTGACACTAGTCTTCACCCAGGCTAACTTACACAGAATAATAAACCTGTTTCTTGGCCTTTCCCAACATTTGTTACATACATGCATGTGCACCACACCCACTATGATATACTAAAGCCAACGAGGGGCAAAACAAATCCATGGCTTAAATAAGGTTGTACAATTCTAAATATAAGACACCTTTTTTGGGGGAAGAAGTATTATTCATCAAGGGCAGCAACAGCAACACAGGTACTAGGTATACGGGATGAACTAACAGGTTGGATGCACAATATTATCACATTAGGTTAACACGTGAACTGACCATTCATGGTCGCCCATAGATCTGTAATTTACAGGAAAGATCATGTCACGTTAGGACGAAAACATCTAGGTAAAAATAAAACAAGCTCACTGCATGTATGTTCAGCTAAATGCTGTAGTTGGACGAAAACATACTTGAAATGTCCACATCAAAAATACAAAGTGCAAGAATGTAAGGAATACTATGCTCCTGATATTTTTCTTACCAGCCACAATCAAGGTCCACGAATACAATGTTTTCTCTATATTGGTTCAAAAGTCTAACTCAGATAACAAAACACAGAAATTAAAATAACTTTAACAATTAACATATAAGTATAGAAGAATTACATGCCTAACATTGAGCATTTCCGACAGCTATAGTTGTAATGGGGATCAGAATTCAACAATGTGAGTCCCAGGGAACAAAAAAAACTATGCAAGTAGCCAACAATAAATGAAAATCAGTGAGCATTTCATCAATCGCTGTAGAAAACACCCCATGGTCAAATTCACGCAATTAAATTATGTTACAGGGATTCAATACACCAGAGGCGCATCATTAAAACCATGGTAAACAGAATTGCAAGTAAAAAGAAATAACTCAATTAAAAGGTTGGTCCCCATGGAAACTTGTCAATAGTGCTTCTCCATAATCAATTGAGACAGTTATATATTACAAAGTTGATTTCTTGTTATAGTTTATGTGCTGCAGATAGGTAACCTATTTGGCATTGCTTGTCTGCTTCCTTCCTATTTTATTTTAACTTCTATATTTAACATTATGGCATCACTTCTTAAATAACAGTGAGATGCTATTGTGACTCACATTAACAAATCATCCAAAATTCTGTTGAGCTTTTTCCTAAAACTGACACAGTAAAGATATACGATCTTATACAATTAAGAAAATGTGGGATCAAATTGTCAAGTTATCAAGGTGAATCGTATAACTCCTAGAAATTAAACAGCAACAAAAAAAATTACATCTAGATTTACATGATAGTTGCACATACAGGTAGGGTTGTAGAGCTAATACAAAACTGGACAAAATGAAGTAGAATTAATACGATTTTAGGGACCTCCAGCTAATCATCTGAGCTGCTTATTCTGGATTCTTGAGACGTGGCTGTCTTCAATGTATCTAGTGAGCAATGAAATCCCATAGTGGGATGCACTTGAAGCAGCATAATAAGATGTCACACTGAGCTGAGTAAACTTAGGAAGTGCGTAGCCTGTAATGATTGTGAATGTGTCAATGAATATTCTGGTATTAGAGGGATTTTAAAGCTTTCAGAAAAAAGATACAAAACGAAAGCCTCAGTTATTGATGTTATTCTATCAATCCAATAAACAACTAAGAGGCAATGGAATTCCAGAAAGCAGTAACATGAAAATGCATGCATGTTCATAAGAATAAAAGAGCATAAGATGGTCCATCAGTTATCTAGTGGAAAAGAGTAAGCGGTCAATCAGATAAATGGAAATATACAGGGTGAATAGTATAACAGGTATCAGTACAGAAGAGGTGCATACCTCCAAAGGCAGCACTAGCTGCAGAAAACATTAGAAGGGGAGGAAGCTGCCAAATGGAAAGGGCAATACAGTAAGAAAAATGCAAAGAGGCCAGGAAAAAGAAAGGAACATATTTGGGTGCTTATCATAGTGAAACATTTATGAGAATGATGAGTATTAGAGAAGAGAACAGCAATACCCCAATAACAAAAGGAAGCCACTTTGGCCCTTTCATCGATTCTGGAGGTAAGGAATTCCTAGAAATACATCATCAGAGGTGATCATTAGACAACAACCACAAAACATGCTTGGATAATTAAGTGAATGGAACAAGTTGTTCTACCTGTGTTGAAGCCATGAACTGTACTGAGCAACCCACCGATTCCAGATCCAGCCTATTCAAAGTAGCATAAATAATAAAACAGAAATGGCAAGGTCATTATTTTCAGTAAGAGATAGATAACTGTTCTTCGTTTAGCAACAAGTTCAAGAGATTCTTGCTTGAAGGAAAAAAAACTCAACATACATACGTAGTCATAAACGTGTGCAATCAGGACCTGATATAGTCACATAGTGGTGAACAATAGTCATTAAAATTCAGAACCCACTATCTCATCTTCACCAAACAGTAATCATGATACATAAGCAAAGACAAATAAATTAATATAATGCCTCACCCCAAATTTCAGCATTCATTCACGATTTCTTTAAGATGATTTGATGCAAAGTATGTGACGGAAGGTGAAGAACAACATAACAAGCAAAATAAAAAGATCAGGTTACCTTCAGTTAAACAATTTAAAGGAAAAATCACTAGGGTAAGTGGAAGAGCTATCTTCATTCAGCACAATTGCATTTATAGTGTGAAGTAATTTTGCAGTTTAGACCTATCTCATTACGAGTATATAAGAACTAGAACTAGTACATCTACATCTTGTTTTAATGGAGCTGGGCAAGGGATGTCTCATATAGAAACTGATGGGTTAGGGTTACACATAATGAGAGAGGAGTATATAGGGAACAGCCAATTAGATATGATGAGCAACAACAGCTTCATCACATTCAGAAGTTATATTAATGGACAATTCGTTCTCCACATATATATCAATCAATTTTGGACTCGAAATTAATATTGACTACAGAAAAGCCAGAGGAAAACAATCATTAATATATTTCTATCCCTTGAAGCAATTAATAAAAACCTCCATCCTAAAACAAAGCAATACAGAAATAAGTTAGCAATAGAGTGAGTATTAGAGAAGTAAAGGCGGGTGAGATGAACATGTACATACCACAGTAGTGGCATCGTGGAGAACTGGGGTAATTTCCCATTCGGAATTTTGCTGTTCCAAGAAAAATACAGAGATCAATAATAGAATTGGGGAAAACAAAAAGAATGTAATGAGGAGCATACTTTGGTGGGATTTAAGAGAGAAAGGCAGCGAGGGCAGCGGGCTGAGCCGAGGCCCGGTTTAATTGTGGGATCGTGGTGGAGATTTCCTCTTCGAAGCTTCTCTTCATACACTTCCCGCGTCCCCATCTTCCGATCAGATCAGATCACACAAACAAAAACCTTGTTACTTCCGCCAACTCTGTGAGTCTCTGGGGTTTATATGGACTTGGGCCTCCAAGCCCATCTATTTGTGTGGAGACTCTCAAGCCCATTAGTTTTAAGTGAGTATTAGCGAGGCCCAAGGCGTAAATTGGTTAGCATTGCGGCCCACACCCTATATAGTGGAGTATGGAACCCTAATCTGATAGGAGGAGTATCAGAGAAATCGAAAATGCCGGCTGGGCACGGTAGTCTCTGAGATCGCGAACTCGGGATAGCTTTTCCCGAGCATTCAGAAAGAAGGGTCCCACACACCTGTCTACATATCTTCGTACCTACAAAATCGGACAGTATGTAGACGTCAAAGTTAACGGTTCCATCCATAAAGGTATGCCCCATAAGTTTTACCATGGCCGTACCGGTCGCGTCTGGAATGTCACCAAGCGCGCCATCGGCGTTGAAATCAACAAGCAGGTCTTTTACTTCATATTCGCAATACTTTTCAATTCCATCACTCATTATTTCTAACACCTCTATTAATATACTTTCTGTGTTTCGCGCTGTTTTTATCCCCATCACATTCTGCTCAATTGAAGCAGCAGAGTTTCTAATTTGCATGCACATTAGCTTCAAACTGATTGATCAATTATACAATAATTGCAAGATTTTGTACACGTGTCTTTTTTGATGGATTTCTCTTTGCTATAAAAATTAATTAGTAAGTCCATGATGAAAAATTCTAAGGCTATTTACTCTTAGTGGAATCTATTATGATTAGTTTTATGTTTGTAAGGATTTTAGTTTATTAATATATGCTATATTTTCTTGCTTTGACTACTTTCAAACTAATTTCAGAATTATCTTATGTTTCTTGTATTTTTATGGAGGGACATTACTGAAACAGTACACAACCATTATACTCCTAGTTATTTGCTAACATTTATAGATATGTATTCTCTTGAGAGCATCTATAGCTTTTGTCAAATTAATTTTCTTCTGCTATTTTTATTGATTCAGACTTGTTGGTCCTATTGTATGGCAGTAATTCAATTTAATTTGATCAAAAGATGTATCCTACAGTTGTTTCCATCTTGTTTGACCTTTAAAGAGAATTAGAGTTAATTGTGGTGTTGAATTCAGGTTCGTAACAAAATCATTCATAAGAGAATCCATATCCGTGTGGAACATGTTGAGCCATCACGATGCCGTGAAGATTTCTTGCAGAGGGTAAAAAAGAATGATGAGTTGAAGGCTGAAACAAGGGCCCAAGGTAAAATCATTAGCACCAAGAGGCAGCCTCAAGGCCCAAAGCCTGGATTCATGGTGGAAGGCACAACTCTACAAACTGTCACTCCCATCCCGTATGATGTCGTCAATGATCTCAAGGGTGGTTACTGAGCCTGTGCCAATTGCAATTGCAATTCTTGTATCAACACATAAAACTATGAATGTCTTTTATTACTTTCACTGTCTGATACAAGTAGATTCTTTACTTTTTGCGATGAAATCAAATTATTGAACGAATTTGTTCTGTTTCTTATCATTATTATGATTGTGCTTATAATATTAAAAGAATTTGTTCTGTTTCTTGTGATTGAGATCGCGACTTAAAAGAATTATTCCTCGATTTGTGTGGATTCGAATGATAAAACCGCAAAGGATCAGATATGTACTGCTCGTTGATGTATGTTGCATGCATCTGGCAGATAAATTACATGAAGCTCATATGCTTGTAAATGTGTTGCTTCTAATATACGTAGGATTTAGCATTAGGAGTGGACACAAAGGAAAGTACTTGTTCTGAAGTGAAGAGTTATGTTTATTGTCTCATAAGTGTCTTTCTGAATCATATAACTTATATACCACACATCATTAAACTCACTATCCACTTAATAAGCTTCACTAGATATGAGATGCCATCAAACATATAACAATTTCTACCTCAAGACTTAAATCCTCACCATATCTTAATCTACAAGTAACAAATTGTTCTTGCTTTCATATAACTAGTTGCCCTGCCCATTTACTTTCTTGTACAAATACTGGTGCTTTCATAGACAATACTACCAGAGCTTTGAGTCTCTTTATTTGGAATGAAACTTGTACATGTGGCTGTCTTCTTCCTCTTCATTCTCTCCGTTTCTTCAGGTACATATTTTAATATTCTCTTGATAACTAATCTTAATTTCTTCATTAAGTGGCATGTTTATGATGAATTTGACAGTATGGGTTCCAGAGCACAGGTGCCTCGAAAGGATTCATTTTGGCAAATGTGGGTCGAACGAATGTATGAACATGTGCTCGGAGAAGCCACAAGGTCGTGGAAGATGCATAGGCAACTACTGTTTATGCACGTATTACTGCAGCGATCCTTCTAAATAAATGTTTGTCTAATGATTGTTTTGAGTTTTATGTATACTAAAGTGTTTTTCATCACTTTGACTTTGCTTCATATAATGGTCATAATACAATTCTTTTGGGACATAAAATTATTTGTTACTCGAAGTTCATCAGATCAGTATGTATCATTTCTCATGTTGTTTTAAAGAATCAATATCGGAAGAAGAAAAGTATATGTTAGCCATGACAATTATACAAGTAACAACAAGCAAATGTATTAACTTTTTATTTGTTAATCGATTTATAATATTATTTAAGATCTAAATGGGCCTATCATTAGTTGAACCAAATAAACATTTGGTACTATGGAATTATGAAAGTGTTAATAAACATTACCATTGATTCATAAAGAGTTATTCAATTTATTGTTTGTACTTAAGAACATATTTGTAAATAGATAAGAAAAATAGTTATGGAAATATTTTAGACTTGAAACACAAATTTATAAGAAAAATACAATACAAGGTTTTGTGGAGAAAGTAGAAGCACAAATCGAATACAAAGACACACTTAACATCAATTCACAAAAAGAAAAAAAAGAAACATAATAGAAATCAGGGTATGCTGAAGTCCATTCCATTCTAATAGTTGTTGAGGTTCATTTGGAGCCAAAAAATCATTTCCCTTCTGTGCGACGGACATTATCAAAAGGATGAGAAATCATGTAATGGTTAATTTAAAAAAGTTAAAAGGAAAATTTATTCAAAATCTACGTAAGCAATCCCTTAATAAAAATAAAATGGAAATTTAAAACATTTTCTTTTACAGTTGGAACATTTTTCTTAAAGGTAATTTGATAAATAATAAACACCCATGAGAATGAAGAAGAAAAACAATAATTTCAAAATTTTTAGTAATAAAATGCTAGTAATTTTTGACAACATTATAAATCGCATCGTTTGTGTCGACATGAATGTATGTATTTCGATTTATTTAAACGTGTGTTGCTAAAGGCTTGACCCTTTTCAGTTTTCACCCATTTCTCCTCCTCATTCTTGTTTGTGCTGTAAAACCCTAACCCTTTCTTCATATTCATCAATTTCATTTCTTTCCCGGAACTTCTCTCTCTCTCTCTCTCTCTCTTGCTGCCTCTCTATACGTTTCATGCACACTCACATCCCTACCATTATCCTATCAAATCATTGCCTTTCCCTTAATTGATTCTGATTGAATTCCCTCCAAGTTTCGTTAATCTCCCCATTGTCATTTTCATTTTTAATTGTTCTTGTAGATTGATCTCCATTTTCAATTTTTTTTAAGATTCGTTAGGGTTTTCATAGGTCAAGGCTGGCGATTGGCGCCGTTCACAGGTGATGGCGGATCCGCCAGAATTCCGCCGAGACTTGTTTCTTCAATATTCAATTTTATTTGCTTCAGGATTTGTTAAGGCATTTAATTCGTTTGAGGTTAGGCTAAAATGCTGAGTGTGCTTCGGGTGCACCTTCCGTCCGATATACCAATTGTAGGATGCGACTTGACTCCATATGTGCTTTTGAAGCGCCTTGATAAGCCTCTTATTTCGGATGATGTTACCGAGTCCAACCCCATTGACGGTCATTTCTTGAGATATAAATGGTCAGTTTTCCTAACATGACTTTAAAACGTGAACTTCCTTTTTTGCTCATTTCCGTTTTTTTTTTTGCTTTCTGTTGCCATAGTACTTGTTCAACTATAAAGCCAAACGGTGCGTGCATTGAGCTTCAATAACTGGTTTAGTGAAGTTCTGCTGAATTTAATGTGGTTTCCAATTGTCCGAAGAAAAGAGAATGATTGGATTTGCGTGTTGTTTTTATTTTATATTTGAGTCAATGTTTCGGTCTTGACCCTCAATCATTGTCTGTGTAGGTTAATAATGGTCGGAAATCATAATTGAATAACCTTTATATGTTAAAGCTGTAGAAAAATTCAGACAAGAATTATGATTTCAGCATGTGAATCTTGTGGGGGAAAATATTTCCATCGAGTAACAATTTTAGGAATATATTTAGATGCAGATCTTTGGGACTAGTGAAAATTCTCCCTAGGTTATCCTTTTATATGTCATCTTTTGATTTCTTAATCCTTTCCATCTAAATGCTCAAAAGCTAGTAATTACTTTGTCGAGCTGCTGAGTGCTAGTTACTTACTGCAGTGGCTTGTCTTTGTTTGTAAATGCTCCATGATCTTGGCTTGGGGTCTGGAGCCTTTGATTCTATCTGTTTGGGACTCTTAGAAATGTGACACGTGGTTCCTGGAGAAACAAGCAAACATAATTCCGTTAGTTAGCTGGAATGTGACACGTGTTCTACAGCAGATTGATGCACATTTTTTTGTCTTCACTCTTCTTTTTTTTTTGGAAGGGAATCATTTGAGACTACGTAGGTTATTTATTTCAATATTTGTGATTAATGCGGGTACATTCTTTGCTTACAACTTTTGACTTTTATTTAGTACTTTATTTCATATATTTATTTTCTAAAATAGGTGAACTCTCGAATGCAATATTTTTGTCATGTTGGAGCACTTATAACCTTCCTAAATTTTATGCTTTCCATTGACAGCTGTTCTAAATAAACCTATTTTTAGCTAACCATCTTGAATATCTTCTTGTTCTGATAGCAAGCACTGGGATCTTAAACAGATACCTGACATACCTTTAAAAGCTGGGGAAGCTAATCTTTTTGCTTCTGAATGTCTTTTAGTTTCTGCGGGACTTATGTTTAAAATTGAGGATTGCTTCATAGATTCTTTAATCTCCTGGACCAGGAGTCCTGGTAATGTAGAGACAATTTTATGAAAAATCTGTGAACTCTACTTTTGTATTGGTTATTAAAATATGCATGTGGTTTTCATGGTAGTACATGACATTTGTGTTGGTGATCTTATGCTAGTTTTTTTTTTTTTTTTTGCGATAATTTTCTATGCTTGTATATAGTGGTTGGATGATGTTTGTATTGATATGGATGAGTAATAAGATTCCGGAGGCTGCAGTTTGATACATTAAATGTAACTGGTTTCCATGCAGGTATCGCATACAAAGTGACAAAAACGTTGCAATTTGTAGTGTTCACCCAACTGAGCAGGCTACATTACAATGCCTTGGATGTCTTAAGGCAAAACTGCCTGTTGCTAAGAGTTACCATTGCTCTTCAAAGTGTTTTTCCGATGCTTGGCAACATCATCGTGTTCTGCACGAGCGTGCTGCTAGTGCTGTGAATGAAAATGGAAATGAAGATGAAGAAATTTTTGGGCGCTTCAATAGTACGGGTAGTAATGTGAGCTTTTCAACATCTCAATCCAATCCCAACTTGGCAAATGGAAACACTTCTGTGTACCCTGCTGCAGTTACTCATAGAAGTGGTGGTGAAACATGGGTCGAAGTTGGATATTCTAAGTTGTACACTCCAACAGCAGATGATGTTGGTCATGTGCTTAATTTCGAGTGTGTTGTAGTAGATGCTGAAACAAAGTCACCTGTGGGACCTCCCAGTACGTTTTTAACTTCCCGTGTGATTCCAGCACCATCACCCAGTCCACGACGCATGATACTTGTGAATGGATTGGATGTTCCTGGGAAATCTGGATTTGGAGGGTCGTATTTTGTCAGCAGGGACATTTACAGTGCTTTCTTACAACATCCTGTCTGATACATATGCAACAAATGAACTATACAGCTATTGCCCCACTTGGGCTCTGTCTTGGCCTTACCGCAGGCAAAATCTGTTAAGAGAAATAGTTGGCTATCGAGCAGACATAGTTTGCCTTCAAGAGGTATTCAATCATGCAGGAAATTTTATAGTTTTATCTTGTAGCTGTCCTTTAGTTTGTTGATATTCCACTTCCAGTTCCTGTATTTGGTGTGCAGTAACCAATATATTAGCATCACTGTTATAAATATAGTTAAACTGTTTATAAATATAGTTAAACTGCATATCAATATTTACTTCTCCTAGTCCCACATATCATCTGAGATAGAAATGGCTGGTCAGTAAGGTTGATGGATTCATGGAACTGAAATTGACCTTCTGTAACTTTCACCTTTTTAAAAACTGTCAGGTTCAAAGTGACCACTTTGAGGAGTTCTTTGCGCCAGAACTGGACAAGCATGGTTATCAGGCTATGTTTAAAAGGAAAACAGCGGAGGTTTGTCAAAACATCTCTTCTGAGTTTAGACAATTAGGATATGCTGTTAATGATGCAATATGCTATTGTTGTTGACAGGTTTTTGTTGGGAGTATCAACAGTATTGATGGTTGTGCTACTTTTTTCCGTCGTGATAGATTTTCTCATGTCAAAAAATATGAGGTGACGAAATCTTCATCTGTCCATGTAACATATCTGAGAACGTTGCATATCATTTTAATCAATGGCACTTGTCACTGTAGGTTGAGTTCAACAAAGCTGCACAGTCTCTAACTGATGCTTTGGTTCCTAGTGCTCAGAAGAAAAATGCTTTAAATCGGTTGGTCAAGGTGCTGCATTTAAAGTATAAATTTGCTTCATGGATTTTAGCTAATTCTTTTTATTTTTCACCGCATATCCTAAATTCTTCATGCAGGACAATGTTGCACTTATCTTAGTTCTAGAGGCTAAGTTCAGTAACCAGAGTATTGATAATCTTGGAAAACGCCAGCTCATTTGTGTGGTAAGATTTCACTATGTATAATGTATTGGCAACTTTAATTTCAATGGTTTAGCAAAATAAATATGCTAGGCCATATTGTTTCATGGCCATCAACTTCTCTAGATATAAATTTTCAAATGAGAGGCTAATTTTTGGAGTTGCTTTTGTCTAGCTCTCACTTTTTTTTGTTTTTGAGGTTATCGGTACTCCATTACTTTGTTCATGCTTGAGAAATCTAAGGCCATTTATATAGTAAGGCATTTGGTAGGCTGGTGCAGTTTTAGAAATTGTATTTCCACTTAAATATTTATGTGTGTACGAGATGGTGATAAATTTTCCCTTGGCTACAATTCTGGATCATGTTTTTTCTGACTACCAAGATATTTTATTATAGATTGTTTATATGAAATGAATAAGCAATCAATTTTAAAAAATGAGCATGTGTGTTTGTCTTCTTGAATATCTTTTGCTCATTCTGGTGGAAGCATGATGAAGCTTAACTTATCCTTGTTTTTCAAAAGAACAGTATCCATATTAAAAAACACATTTTGGAAGATTTTTACTGTTGACTTGCCTTGCCTAGGTTTTTGCATTCTCCTGGTAAAGATTTTGTTTACTTGATACCTTTTGAGTAGAGTTACTTGTATTCATGTTTGGCTTCTTAGTTAGGATCTCATGATCATTATGTTACTATTTTATTACAGGCGAACACACATATAAATGTCCATCAAGAGTTGAAAGATGTCAAGCTTTGGCAGGTTTAGTCACACTCAATTTTCTGTCTCTTAGCATGCTTTCTTTCTGTGTGTTACTGAAGTCTCTTTCTCTCTTGCTCTCTATCTATGTGTCACTGAAGTCTCTTTCTCTCTTGCTCTCTATCTATGTGTCACTGAAGTCTCTCTATGTGTTTCCCCCATGTTAGGTTCATACACTTTTGAAAGGACTGGAAAAAATTGCTATAAGTGCAGACATCCCAATGTTGGTGTGTGGTGATTTCAATTCAGTTCCTGGAAGGTGCTCTATCTATTCCACTATATGATATATAATAATTCCTAGGATGGTTGTTGCTTCAATTATTGTACATTTAAAGCATGTTTGATTTACTTACTGTTGTCACTTATAACAATCAGCGCTCCTCATGCCCTCCTTGCTATGGGGAAAGTTGATCCACTTCATCCGGACTTGGCCATAGATCCCATTGGAATTCTTCGTCCTGCTGCCAAATTAGCACATCAGCTCCCATTGGTATATTACTCGCTCTGAATGTTTTATGTATTTATCTAAAAAAATTTAATCAATATTTTGCATTGTATTGTATTGTATTCAGGTAAGTGCTTACTCATCCTTTGCAAGACCTGGGGTTAGACTTGGTCTGGAACAGCGAAGGAGAATGGATTCTGGTACAAATGAACCACTATTTACCAACTGCTCGAGAGATTTTATCGGGACCCATGATTACATATTCTATTCAGGTAACCTTGATGAGTTTGAAACACTGTTCAGTTGCTTGTGATGTCTATATATTTTGCTTGAATGAAAAAGTTGAATGTATCACATAAATTTGATATGTCCTCCGTGTAGCTGACTCTTTAACGGTGGAGTCTCTGTTGGAGCTGTTGGATGAGGATAGTTTGCGCAAAGATACTGCACTTCCTTCTCCAGAATGGTCTTCAGACCACATAGCACTCTTAGCTGAATTCCGCTGCAAGACTAGGGCTAGACGCTAATAAGAGGAGGTGTGTTATTTCTCTTTCTACTCAACACTATCATCAAATCTTCATTAGTACCAATGATTTGTATTGTTTTATTTCCTGCAGTTCTGGTCTGAAGGAAAAGTTTCTCGTATAGTAGCTGTGATTCTGTTAAAGAAGAAAGATAAGTTACTGTAACGATAGGTTATCATTCCCTGGTTCAGTTTCTAGGTATATTACCTTGGGAGTCTTTGTATGAACTACAGTGTATCATGTCACCTTTGTCTTATAGAAAAATTATTATGATAATGCCTTATTAAATTTCATCTGAAATTGGTAATGTTTTTGTTCTAATTATCAAGTTCATAATTGCTTGGAAAGAGAATGCCCAGGTGGAAACATCAACCGGGGGTGGTAACATCAGTTTGATCATCGCTCCAGCTTTGAAGCACACATTATAGCAGACAGCATCTGATTATGATGGAAATAGCAATTGTGACTATTTTGGTCAATTGTCGATTTAGTCTTGATTTACCTAATTAGTACAGTTTTGGCCAACAAAAATAGTTTACAAATTTAAAAAAAAAAAAAAAAAAATAAATTGCGGAATTTATTTGTATACCAAACTATTGTGTAACAATGTTGTCAATATAAGACATAATTAGCTTGGAACTGTTAAAATTTGATGTGTTTGTTTTTTACATTATGAATCGATCATCTTACATGTTAACGAGAAATGAACATTCTTTTTCAAAACAAAGGCCAAAATGTTGCATTTACTATTTGGCCTTATGCAGTTTGTCACCATACCAACCACAGCATGTATTGCGGAAACCAAAACCTCAACAATCAACGTACATCATAGGCTACTACATCTAACATTAGCTGGCTACAAAATTTAACGAGGGATTTTACTGTTTTATAAAAGCATTCCTCATAATTGCATCTCATAAAAAAAGCTATTAAAACATGGAATTTTCACGGTTTTATAAGGAAGCCAGGCACATCAGGTATAACTCCTTGAATAACATCCGACATTAAAGCTTGGACTAAAATTAAGAAGATGAATGTAATTTCAATAACACGGTGATTCCAAACAAAGAATCATCAAC
This sequence comes from Stenogyne calaminthoides, assembly GCA_037126765.1. Taxonomy (NCBI): domain Eukaryota; kingdom Viridiplantae; phylum Streptophyta; class Magnoliopsida; order Lamiales; family Lamiaceae; genus Stenogyne; species Stenogyne calaminthoides. Next base: position 16,925 of record JBBCBC010000082.1, read on the forward strand.
GACCTCAGCTATGGACTTTAAAGCATTTTAGCTTGGGGAACAACTGAAGCAGTTCATCACGGCTCTGTCTCTGCAAATATAACCACCAGAATAAACAAGGATATGACCAAACAGGCGATGTTCAAATACTGAAAAAACTTGTTTATAAGCGTGCACATTGCCCACTCAAAAACATGAATGATGGATTTAAAAGTTTTCCATTGGAGAGGTCTGTTTGTTGTACCTTAATGCCAATGCAACCATTGACATCCAGTGTAGTAATTGTATTTGAACAGGAGCTTGAAAGCACCTCCAAGCTCTTGTCCGTAACCCCAACTATTCCAAACAGGCTACACAAACAAATATAATCATTCTATCGAAACCATACTGAATCACAACGTTGAATTAGTGACGAAACATATGTTAATATGGCTGACTAGTTTACATTATGGAGTTGTGATTTATAACATTCAAATGATTGCCATAATCTCACGTAACACTTACCTTAGAAATTCGAGAGACCTGCAGCCTTCCGCAATAGATATGACACCTTCATCTGTCACTCGTACACACCTGTCCATATTTCACAAAAGCTCCACATCAATTTTAATTTTGACGACAATAAGTGAGACAGCCACTATTCTACTTACCATGTCAAATTGAGCGAATTCAAGTTTTTGCACTTGGCTATACAACAAAGACCATCATTCGACAGATTCTAAAATGCCATGTTTATTGTGTTAAAACTAAATTCCTTGACCAAACATAATTATTCATCTTGGGCAGAATCATACCTGAGCACCACAGAGATCTAAAAATTTAAGGTGAGACAAATGTGATATCTCCTTGTAAGCAACATCTGTGAAACTGTAAATACAGGTAAGACTAATTTGCTCAAATTATAACTGTAAGCACAAAAGATTTGAGAGACTTATGTTACCTGGAAAGGGCATAAAGATTTAAACTCTCTAGTAAGGAGCACTTGAGCAATATCATTTGCAAACCCTTATCTGTTACTTTGATGCATCTAAATACAAGAATTAACCATGCAGTGTCAGGACCAGATATCTGACTTTTGAAATGAAGATATAAACCACTTTGTCTGATCTCACACATTATCATAATCATCTATCAGGCAGCAAGAAGTAAAAATGTAATCATTTGCATCATAAGTGTATTTCAATACCCCTACTATTAAAAACAAACGGAACCATTCAGTTTCATGTGCTGAAGGCAAAGACTCCAAAAATTAGCTGAATTCAAGGAACATGACAGTCCACTTATATTTTTTTTTTTTTTCTTAATTACAGTAGTTAAAAAAAGAAAATCAAAATACCTTGTTATGTTCAACACCTGCAATCCTTGGTATATTTCCGCAATCAATTTCATGCTTTCATCAGTAACATTCTGTAGTTTCACATAAACTACCCTATATAAGACAATCATTTTAGACAAAAGGACAGGCAGAAGATATCAGTTCAGACAAAAAACATCATGATCAGCATACCTTACAACCACTCAGGTTCAAATCAATCACGAGTTTGCAATTATTCACCAAGTTCCTAATGCCAAGATATGAAACCCTGAAAAATAAATTGCATAATAAATCCATAAGTTATGGATTTGGGATTTTATGTCAAATTACCCTGTGAACAAGTGTAAATTTCAAGTGCAAAGCACAGGCATGAAGTACCTGACATTCCAGTAAATCGAGAAAACCTTTAACTTGGGGCAATTGTACGTTATAAATTCAATTCCCACATCAGATATCTTTTGGCAGCCATTCAAATTAAGAACCTCCAAATTTTTAATAGAATTTCCCCACTGCATAGATAAGCATGATAAGTAAATATAAGTATTGTTGAATAAAAATGAGACAAATATGGATAAGGCTGTCCTAATTTACAGAATCCATAGTCGCTTTTGCTTAATTCAAACATATTTTTCAAGAACCTTAAGCTCTTAAATCAGTTTGTTTCTAACTTAACTATGTCTATAACTTGTTATGTGTTAATTATACAATGTAGTTGGATTCCAAAACAAAAACGGTTCGAGCACATCCAACAATTGAGCCAAAATGCTTGAACAGTCAGCAAGATACAGAGGCAATCATTTACCTTTGTCTTAACAATTTGAAGATGCTTGTCTTCAATATCACGTGCAAACTCAAGGTTTATATGCTTTACATTCTGATATCTTGGCTGCAAAACAATTACACTTGCATTTGTTAGACATCATTCTAGAGAGTAAGGTTGTTGCTTCAATTTAATTTGAAGATTAAGTATACAGGTTTGAGGTTTTAAATTTGAGTGTTGAGCAATTTTTTAGTTTGAGTAGTGTACATTAACTACTCACTAGACAGATCTTGGGTTCAAGTTTGAGTAGAAGCATGCATATGATCCTCAGGTTTCCTCCTAGATAATTATTCGTACATACTACTAGTTTGGTAATTAATGAATTAGATTTGTAATTGTATTTATGAAAAAGATAGCACACAGCAATACGAAAAAGAAAAAAAAAAAGAAGAGAGGGAAGAAAGTATTAACCAGTGAGAGAGCTGCAATAAGGCGATCCCCAGCATTATTCATCTCATGAAAATCAAGAACCTGGATGTATAAATCACAGTCAGAGATCAGTTGGCCTTTTAAGGTTTAATAATTAAATAAAAAACACGAAAAATTGGCATTCCTCCCATATGATTAACTCAAATGATAATCAGTAGAAAGTGGTTAAAAAAGAGTAATCCAAAAATCAATCTGTTGTCATAAACATCAAATATAAGAAGATTAACAAGTTTGAATTGAAAGGAGGAGAAATTACGAGCCAGAGTGAAGGGTGAGAAATCAAATTAGTGTGAATACAAGGGGTGAGGAACAAAAGGGTAAGAAGGTCTCTCTGAGGAAGCCTTGTGCTCACAATCTTCATCACCTTCGGGACTGTCTCTCGATTCCATGCCTGATGCCTCCTCCTCTGCTTCCATTTTCATCTTCGAAAAAACCACTATCAAAGCGACAATTTTCCCATGCCGCCTAATATCACATTAATTAATCTATTTCAAAATCTCCAATTATGTTTTATCTTTTAGTTCAATGCCAACATTTAGGCTGCATGTTCTTTTAATTCAAATTTCGAGTTGATATTTCAACTATCAATTTATAATGCCAATAAATAATAAAACCCTACCATGTTCTTTTTTTAAAAAAATTTTATCATTAAAATATGTTTTTTAATTTTCCTTCAAATTTAATATTTAAAATAATTGGTTGTTTTAGCTTTATACTAGTAATTAACATACAACATTTTGCATCTTCATTTATGAGTAATAATATATTTATAAATATTACAATTTGAATTAAATATGGCGATTTAAAAATAAAATTTTAAATCGATAAATTTTGGTTTTGTGGATGCTAATAAAAAATATTTTTTCCTTGCATTTGGACTTCTCCTAAAAAACTCAGTCTTAAATTTCTAGTATTCCTTTTCTTTTCTTGTAGTAATTCAATTGTTCATGACTTTAACATTATTATAATATTTCTCTAGTACCTCAACACAATGGGCGTTGAGACTTGAGGTATCAAATTCAATGCCAAAGGGTACCCTACCATGTTCTTTTAATTAATTATTTATTTAAAAATTCAAACCAAAGCTATAGCTTTCGTATTTCCAATTGTTATTTAATTATTATTATGTCCATGTGTATTTCCCTAAACAATTGTTATTATTGATGGAATTGGAAATGGAATTGATGCTGTTGTTGCACTTGTTTCTGTGTCGGCACTGCAGGCCCATCCCCTCTTTATGTCAAGTGGAAATAACCACTACATCGTACATGAACTTATACGATTGTATGTACCTATATACATTTTTATTTTAATATTTACTCCCTTCGGTTCCGGTATAAATTTTCAATTTTTTTTTTGTTATTTTTTTGCTTTAATAATAAAAATAATAAAATAATAGAATAGAAATGTTTGAATAATATAGGAAAAACGGAGAAAAATGTGAAAATGTAAAGAATGGGAAAGTGAAGTTTGACATTTTTTTTAATATGAGTAAAAATTAAGGATAAAAAATAGTTTTTAGTTTTTTTTTTTTTTAAAACAAAAATTTATGCAGCAGGTGACTACGGATGAAAAATGAAATAAATAAACTTATAGTTATTTTAAGATACTGTTGAGTTGGTAAGGGATAAGACCTCAAAAAAAAAAAAAACCGATAAATATTTAATTTTACCCAAAGACTTGTTGGGACGGTAATATTTAAATTTTTATGTAGATCAAGAAACTTTTTTACATCAATACAATTTTAAAAATTTCACATCTTCATTTTTATTAAAATACACCGACATTAGCTTTTAAAAACACTTAAAAAATATTTTTTTCTCAAAATGCTATTATTCAGGAAAAATTTATATTTTTCTGGTTAAAAATTTTGTCACAAATTAATTACTAAGGGTTTCATCAAATTTGGGGCTATTATATAGTTATTAAAATTAAATATTATCTATTTTATTAATAAATTATTTATAATTATTATTTATATATATTATGTCAATGTGTATTTCCTAAAATGACCCATAAAGAAAAAAACATTCATTAACTTATTTAAGAAATTTAGTTATAATTTAAAAATGGAATTGATGGCTTTGTTATTAAACTTGTTTTTTGTGTCGGCTTTTTAGTGCAGGCCCATCCCCTCTTTACGTTGTGACCTATTCCTACTCAAATTTTTATATAGAGATTTAGAGTATTAGTATTGAAAAAATAAAGTTTTTTTTTAAAAAGATTTTATATATATATATGTATATTTAGATTCATTTATTATTAAATGGTTTTCATATATACTTATATATAATAATTTAACACTTTTAATGTTGTAGTTAAAATAAAAAAATAAAATTCTTATATGCGGAGTAATTTTTATTACACAATATTTTTACCGATACTATTATTATCTACATTTTTATTTTAATATTTATTATTTTAAAAATTCAATTAGAATGATCAGGAAGGATAACATCTGTGCACACTGCACGCGCACCAAAATACGGTGGACTGCTAATTATGATAGTTATTGAAAAAGTTTATTTGTTACAAAAGAATTAAGAAAATGTAATATTAATAAGAGTTACTAATATTCACAATATATATAGTACATTTAAATAATTTAAAATAAAAAATTTATATTTTAAAACTTAGATGACTTTTTTTTAAAGTTTTTGGCATATATTAGGGTGAATTAGGACATAATAAATAAATATATTGAAAATAGACATAGACATAATAAATGAATAAATAACACTATAAATATATTGGCATAGTTTACTTTCCTGACAAAATACAGAAAAATATTGGAAAAATCAAATTTGACATCACGAGATGGAGGTAGTGTTATTTGGGTTATTTTTTTTTTTGCATTTGTTAATAAAATAGTGCCAAGAAGCGTTCAAACTCAAATTTTTTTAAAACGTTGAATTTATACATATAATTGAAACGTTTTTCCAATTATGTTTTTTATAATGTCAACTTTTTTGACTTTTTATCACAAAAAAATTTAATACTTCAAGTGTAATAGAGGGTTTGAATTTTTTTAGCATAAATAAAATGCAATGTTAAAAAAAATGTTAAAAGGATCAATCTTGTTTTGAATGTATATCAAAAAATATTTTGTTTTGTTATTTATTCTTGTCAAAATTATTAAGGTTTTTTCAACATACGTCAACTGCAAAGCCATAATTAGTTAAAAGGATCAATCTCAAGTAAATCAGGTTAAAAATATTTTATTTTATGTATCATTCTTCTCAAAATTATTAAACAAAAACTTTACATTTTAAATAAAGATATTAACTAGTACATTATTGATCATGATATGCTAAATTCAATTAGTAGAGCAATATTATTTTTGTTAAAGGTAAATAATGATATTAATTACTACATTATTGATCATGATATGCTAAATTCAATGAGTAGAGCAATTTATTCAATCAGAATTCCAGTTAGCCTACAAGTTATTGAATTGTTGAGTAATAATGCAGTAAGTGAAGATGATGATGGGTACATTAAATTAAACAAAAGAAGCAAAAGTAGAAATGTTAGAAGATATATGGTGCGGGGGTAAAAGATTTAGTGTGAAAATAGATAAAGACAAAGTAAAGGGTGGGGATGGGGTTCCATTTGAAATTTGAATACACAAGCATTTTGCATACACATATACACCAGCACAAACTCAAATTGTTGATCTTTTTCAATGCACCATCTCCATACAGATACAATGCATACCTGGCATTCTTGACAAACAGCCCCCTTTTCTCTTCTTTTCTTTTCTTTTCTTTTCTCTTCTCTCTGAACACATTCTGTTTCTCTCTCTCTCTCTGTATCATCATTCAGATGGGTGATTTAACGAAATATGCAGCAGGTGCAGGTGGCAGTTTGATCTCAGACTTGAAGACTCACTTTTCAATATTCAGAACCAAGACACCTATTGCCATTCATTTTCATATTCATTGCCGTCACCATTTTTCTTGCTTTTACACCATCTTCAAACTCAAACACTTCTTCTCCAATATTCACCCAACTATTTACACTTACTAATACTACTACTACTAGTACTACTCCATCCGATTCTCATCTCACTTCTATTTTCCTTTACTTTTTCCCCAACTCCTCTTCTTCAAATTCTTCTAATCATTTTCCTCATAAACATGAACCACCCTTCAACCCAAATTCATCAGCCTTGAACCCAAATCATACCCAAATTGTTGTCACAAACTCCAATTCATCAGCAAATGGAGAAAACGGAATTGGCACGGTTAAGAATTTTACTTTTACACCGATCAACAAACACAGTATTGCCAAATTGAATCATCAAAGATTTGAGCATTTAAGAAAGTCTCTGTTGAATTGTGATTTTTTTTATGGGAATTGGGTGAGAGATGAGTCTAATTACCCCTTGTACAACCCTAATTCTTGCTCTCTAATTGATCCACAATTCAATTGTTTCTTCAATGGTAGGCCTGATACTGCCTACTATAAACTCAAATGGAAGCCTAAAGCCTGCACTCTCCCAAGGTAATAATATATAATCCTCATCCCTGCTTTTCTTAAATTTATTCCTCCTACTACTCTACTTTGTTTTATCCATATCTTAAAATTATTTGTCTTATTCAAAATCCTATTTCTGATATTTTAGGCATTATAATCAGCAAATGTAAGTATGTATATTCAGGTTGAATGGAAGTCATATGTTGGAATTGTTTAGGGGAAAAAGACTGGTTTTTGTTGGCGATTCTCTCAATAGAAATATGTGGGAATCTCTTATTTGCATCCTCAAAAACTCTGCAAAAGATGAGAATAGAGTGTATGAAGCATCTGGGAAGCAACAATTTCGATCTGAAGTTTCGTATTCCTTTGTATTCCAAGTAAGCCTATATATATCCTTGTTGCCTGCCTTTTCCATCTAACGACATTAATTTCCTAATGAGTTAGTTTTCCTAGGACTACAATTTCAGTGTGGAGTTCTTTGTAACTCCTTTCTTGGTTCAAGAATGGCAAGTTTCGGACAAAAACGGAACGAAGAAGGAAACACTTAGACTCGATCTGATCAGCAAGTTTGCTGATCAATATAAAAATGCAGATATTATGGTGTTCAACACTGGACATTGGTGGACTCATGATAAGACTTCCAAAGGGTAATTAAAATTCAATCAAAACTCTGTATGTACTAGTATTTTAAGTTTGCTAAAGAATTAGTTGGTGCAGAAAGGATTATTATCAAGAAGGCAGTCATGTGTACGATGAGTTGAACGTTGAGGAGGCATTTCATAAAGCTATGACAACATGGGGAAGATGGATCGATGCTAAGGTCAACCCCACCAAATCACTCGTTTTCTTTAGAGGCTATTCAGCATCTCATTTCAGGTAAAACATTTAATTAGTAGTATAACCAAACAATTAAGAATTCATTAATTCATTCATTCATTCATTAATCTTTGTATTGGGGCGGGGTGTGCAGTGGTGGGCAGTGGAATTCAGGAGGGCAATGTGACAATGAAACAGAACCAATTACAAACGATGCTTATCTATCACACTATCCCTCCAAAATGGCTATTCTCGAGCAAGTCTTGAGAGGAATGAAAATGCGTGTAACTTATATGAACGTCACCAAAATGACAGATTATCGCAAAGATGGACATCCTTCCATGTATAGGAAACAGAATTCGTTCGATTTGATGATTCAAGATTGCAGCCATTGGTGCCTCCCAGGGGTACCCGACATTTGGAATGAAATACTCTATGCAGAGCTTCTGCTGAAACTGGGTCATCAACAATAGTGGTGTGGTGAGTATAAATGAATTATCATCTTCTTTTAGTTGAGATACAGATACAGATACAAATACAAATACAAATACAACCAACTTGGAGAAGATCCATCCATCCAACAAATACTGAATATTGACCGATCATGTAAATATGATGATAAGTTATTGTGCTGAAAATGAGGCCAGGAGGAGTTATGTCACTTGTAGTTGCTGCAGCCTGAACCTGCAGGAGTGTTATGTCGCAACAACATGTCTATGGAAAATGTGAAATTCTTAAATCTTCATTTTGTTTGTTTGTTTTGTTTGTATAATAATAATAATAATAAAGTAATGCATGAAATTTTGTTACACCTGTTTGTGCTCCTAACTTTTTTCCATGTGATGTGGTGAAACCATCTATATCGTATATATACATTCTTTCATCTCATGTTTTTTCTTCACGTCTATGTTTGACACTTTTACTTCGATTTTGACAAATTCTATTCCTAGTCACATGCTAGCCTTTGACCAATTTTCCACTACTAAAGCAAAATGTATATAAAAATCATGGAATTATATAAGTTAGTATGTAATGTAGCTACAACTCACTCGCCTACTCTCTGTAAATTGATACTTAATGTCGCAATTCCTGTTGTTTCAAACATCCTGTTTCTTGTATTTTCATGATATCCACATCATATTCGGTGAATATCAATATTTTGAGTGAAAGTTAGGATATAAATATCAGTTTTTCTTCTTTATATATATTCCACTTGCTCATTAATCACTTATCTTTATAGCAATTATTATTAAGGTTAAGCCCATGATCAGGCTTCTTACTATAAATATAACATTTTAAGATCCTTTATTTTCAAAGTGTTTTGCATAAATATTAAAGTTATGTTTATATATGCTTTTTGACTTTTGCTTTATTACATATATATAGCTATATTGAAATACTAAAATTTAGTTTGAAATTTGAAGGTATATGCATCCACATTAGATGAGCATGCTGTAAAATAGGAATTAGCAAAATGCTGAAATTAAAGGGCGATAATCAAATTATATTCACATACAAATAAAATAGTGTAGAATATGAATTATGATGATTGTGCTTGGATTTGAAGCAAGACTTTGGCCTGGCCTTCACATGCATCTCGTTTGTCTTACTTTTGATCATTCTGCTTTCTAGCTACCTGGCTATGTTAATAATACATGCATCAGATGACCTTACACCATCTTTTCAGACATGCCTTTCATTAAACTAATAATTCACTCTAACATTTGATTGTCAAGCAACCCCAAGATGCATCTAAACTTTTTTGGCTACTACATGGGTATTACTATTACATCACATGAAATTAATAATTGAAAAAACATTAATATAGTCTATGCCAAATCAATTGTAACCTGAAAGTTACCTGTGATAGCAGGTAATGGGGACCAAAATCAAAATATATGTCTAGTAAGGAGAATGAAATTAAAATTGGGCCAAGTCAAGGAACTAAAAAAATATTGTACCCTTCAATAAGCAGTTGGTCTTTCAAATTTTGTTTTATTAAAGTCTTCCACTTTTGTTATATCATTCAAATAATTTCCTCGAGTAACAAATACCCTTGTGACCTTTTTATCTCAAAAAATTGGCCCTTTTCAAAATTTATCCAAAACTTTCTCGAAGGGTTCAATTTTAGGTCTCCATTAGGAAATACAAAAAAATAAAATTTTATTTTTTTTTATGCCCAACCCCATCTTCTCAAAAAACTGATGGGTTCAACCCCACGTAGTTGACTTGGACATTAAAAATTCATTTTTTCCGCATTTGGGAGAAATTTTCTCGTTCTTACTAATTTTTTGGAAAAATAATTTTTTTCCTTCCCCCTTTATTTTCTCATGCCTAGATCTCAGATGTGCACTGCTTTTTTTTTTTTTTTTTTATGGATATTTCTTTTGTAAAATGATAAAATTTTCTATTTTTGATTGAAAAATGAAAAGGATAGTCCTGGGACAAAATAAAAGATTAAGACCAAAATTGAAAAGTTAAATTTTTTTAAAGGATGTAATTACTATGATAAATTGGGGGGTATGGGACGGCAAAATTTTTTTTTAGAGGAAATTTTGTTTTATTAAACTCTTCCACTTTTATTATATCATTCAAATAATTTCCTCGAGTAACATATACCGTTGTGGTGACCTTGTCATACAACATGAGCTTGGCCCGTTTTTTTAAATCCAACACAAAAGCTTTCCTAAAAGATCGGCCCAATAAAAATATTGTCTACAAATGAGTTGAGAGAAGCCCATTAATAGGATGCTTGTTATTTATTGGGCTTGAACAGCGTGCCTACGACAGAGAGAGATTGGCCTACAGATCAAAGTTGGACCTACTGAAAATCATCTATTCCAACTGCAAATTATAACTGCATTTTAAATTAATTGTAATGTAACATACTGAACAAAATCTGAAGATATATATATACATATATGAATTATGCAAGGTAACATTATGTCCAGGTGCAACAGACAAATCAAACCTGGTTACAAATTTGATATACAACAGATGATCATTGAACCATATCCAATTACAAGGAAAGTAATATCATAAAACTAGGGAACAAAACTTGAAAGATGATATTTAATGTAGATGCTAAGTGTAGGAAAATTTGAATGGCAATGACAGAAAACTAAAAAGATAACACGAATTTTTTGGTTAACTCTCATCAAGTTATGCAAACATCATGCATCAGTTCAATCTCCTCCTCCTAGGAGCACGTGAGTCTCCACTGTCCACGTCTGAAATTCTTGATGCATCATTTCTTCTTCTGGAAGAAGAAGTAGAAAGGGCGACCGTGGAATCAATTTCAATGGCGTTATCCACTGTCTGACTCTCTGAGTGTATAACAGCAGCAATGCTTGATACAGAGTCCCTATCATCAAACGGTGGTGGAGGAAGTTCGGGATTTCTTTCTACAGGATTGCCTTGGAAATATGACTCAACAACAGCTAGATTCTCAGCAGCCCTATGAGAATTTGATCTGCGAAGCAACAGTGATGAAAACCGGCGGCTCTCATAGTTGGGAGGGCTGCTTTCTGTTAGGTCAATCACATCATCAACGAATGGCCCCCGCTCTCTACGCATTCCTCTAGAAGTCAGAATTCGGTTCAGCAACGCACTGCTGCTTCTCTCGGGTGATTCATCAGGATTTCGGGACTGTAATTGTGCCAACTCCCTGTTTAAATCAAACGTATTCCCAAGGCGCCTAATCATTTCCTCCATCGGAATACTAAATGCATTTCTCTGAATAGTTTGTCTCCAGCTTTCAACCCTATGCGCAGTGGGCCTAATAGGAATCTTTAGACTAGGATCCATATCTGGCTCTCGCACATTATTAGCACGACCATAAATTGGGGTGACGCTTTTTGTAGTAACCTCTCCCTTACAAACAGGACATTCCTTGGCGTCCGAGTGATGATGTAACCAACGGTAAAGACAAGGCCAACAAAACAAGTGGCCGCAACAAGTAACAACAGGATCCTTTGCTAAATCTAGGCATATATTGCAATCAAAGAAACTTCCTTCATCACCGTTATTTTTCCCTCCATCCTTCTTCTTACCTAGACCCTCCTCATCTTCCACATAACCAGTGGCATTTTCACAGCTTTTAACCGGCCTTTCCTCGGATGCTACACTACCCTCACCACTCTGTGGTGCATTTCCACCAATTAATTCCAATGCAAGGTTTCGTGTTTCTGGTGGGATTGGGAGTTGCCTCCACAATGAACGCCACCTGTGATTTCTGTGCCGACCAACTTCCCTAACCCGATGAACTGGACCATCCAACCAATCTTCCAAATTCATAGCAACATTAGGATACAGTCCTGATGGAGGAGGAAGAGGAGGCTCACTATCATCACTAGAATTATCTACAGGCCCCAAATTGAGATCTAGATTCATCGTATTAGTATTCTCTTCTGCCATTGCAGACCCAACAAAATCACAAAACTCAGAAGCCAATTCTCTGAGTTGTTTTAAATTAATGACAGACACAGCATGTACCTTCCGGGGGGTATGGTGGTTTAAACCCTAATCACAGTAACAATAATACATAATTTCTACTGTTATATTAAATCAACCTAACAATTGTGGCCAGATATCAATAACCCTTGCTTTTAAAGCGCTAATCGGACCAGAAAAGTATATCATCTCAACGCTAAGAGAATCAAAACCCCAATTTCAATTGCTAAAACAAATCAAAAACCAAAATCGCTTCTGGTTTTTTACTGACGAGAGGGGGCGAAAAACCCTAGCTTTAACAAAAAACCTAGAAGTTGAGGCGTGAAAAGGGGCAAGAAATAAGCTATTGAACCGAAAAAAAAAAGAATCTTTCAACAAGCAGAGAATTAAAGACAATAAATTAACAGTCCATACCTAGAAACGAATTACGGTCTCCATTTTAACGGAGAGAGATATATTCCTGAAAAGAGAGAATTTAGGCAAGAAAGATAAAGTTTAAAAAGAATCGAGGAGGAGTTGACAAGAGAAAGATTGATGCTTTGAGGTAAATAGTAGGGAATGGAGAAGTATAGCAAGTATTTTAGTGAAGGGTGGGAGAATAGAATAGAATAGGGATCTGGGTTTGTATTTTGGGGAGCGATGGGTTGAGAGAGATGAGAGAGATATTCAACTCGGAGGGAAGCTGGATTAGGGAGGAGAGAGAGAGAGAGAGAGCTGCTGTGGTGGGGCCGCCTCACTGCCACGTCAGCATGCAACGAAAACATGGCCTCAAATTCAATCCCTTGGGCTTAGCCCTTTTCTTAATTCAGCCCATATTATTATTTTGGTGCCATCATTTTTAAAAAATAACAACAACTCATGATCATAATCTCCAAAGCCCCGACTCATTTAACATATTCCATTTACATTTCAAATAAATATTTATAATTGTAGCTTCTATCTCTTTTTCACAAATATAATTATAGCTTAATTATTTATAATTGTACTCAACATGATTACTTGATTATCATTACTATCGGCTAAACTAAAATTTATGCTTTTTTGGGCCAAGGTGCCCTCAACAGGGGAATTTGTGCTTTTTTGGGCAGAGGTGCCCTGAGGAGGGGCGGCACCGGCGAACGTATGTAGAGAGGCAAGGTGGGGCAATTGCCCCATCTCAATTTTTAGTGCAAAATATTGTATATACCCCTCTATTTTTTTAAAGGATTCATAAATATTTTTAACACTATAAAAAAAAAACGAAAATAAAGACACTTTTGTATCACAAATTAAATTTTAAAAATTACTTATATCCGCTACCTTCAATAATCTTCATGCGATTTAACACAAGAATTTGACATTTTTCATTAGATATAACATATGTACGGAGATTAAGAATCTTGTATAGAAACAAATATCAAGAAAACAATATAGTATACCTTAAATAAAATAGTTCGAACACCAATTTTAGTATGAAGATTAATTTATTCATTAATTTTTATTCCTTATTAATTAAAAAATAATCTCTCTCTAACCCAATTTAAATGTATTTCAATTTAAGAAAATAAAACAAAAAAAAAAGAAACCATTAAACCAACAAAAATTGGGTAAATATCAAATAAATCAACATGAACTATAAGATTTACAGTAGTATTACCTGCAAAAGAAGTCATTAAACCAACATAAAACTTTATAGCAATCAAATAAATCAACTTGACTATAAGATTGATGATTTTGTCTTTGATACAGTGAAGGACAATGCCCTGTAGTGCTTTATCGTATAGTATCACATGCTTTAATGTGTTGTATGGTATATAACATTAAAATATTGAATGACAGTGCCCTACATGATAGCATAGACAAAACCAAGATTGATATACAATGAAAAATTATATTACCAGGTCATTAGAGTGAAAAATTATCTTACCATATTATTAGATGTAAAATAAGCACCTGCATAACAGAAATCCTCAAAGCAACAAAAAGAATTAAAAATCTTGTACGAAATATAAAAAAAAATCATATAAGTATTTTTTTTAAAATTAATTAGATCTACCAATTTTAAGTAAGTATTACTTGCAACACAAATTATATAATGAATAAATCAATAAGAAATATAAGATTCATATATATAGTAAGCAATTATCTCACCAAATAATTATATGCAAAACAAAGACCTGCAAAGTAAAAAATCCTGCAAAACAAAAAATCGAGCATAGAAAACAAAACAAAAAAAAAATCAGAAGTTGTTCTATGTATATTGATTTCTAGTAACTCAATTGATGCAATTTTAATTTTAATTTGTTTAATGAATCTTCAAGAATCCGTTGGTCCCTAGCTATATTTTCCTGAATTTGGTGAACTTTTAACCTATCACACTAGCTACTAGCAAGCTTTGTCAAGCATTATTAATTTGCATTTGCTTCGAAGGTTTTTGTTTTGCAAATTCTTATTTTACATTTAATGACATCAATTTAGATTATCGAAAATTGAGATTTTTCCCAAAATTAAAAACTCCTCAAGAGGACTACAAATTTAAGAGAAGTTGAGGTGTCAAATAATGTCTATAGCTATTAGACATGGTTAACGTAACTTAATCGATCAAATTAGAAGGCATAGAGCTTCTACTTCATGTACAACCCACTAGCCAAGGTTTTCACCATGTACAAGCTTTCAAGCTTCTTTCACACCCCTAGCAGTTGTTTCTTTTGAAACCTCCCTCAAAACTTTATCCCCTAAACACAGGATGATGGCATTGTGAGCCTTCTCCATCATATCAGAGATTTTCTCCTTTTCTCCGGCCTTTGAACCAGAAGAAATTTGAGTTTCTTCCTTCAAAGCATCAGCAAGACCTTGCTGCACTAATAGAGCCTTCATCTTGATCTTCCAAAGACCAAAATCTGATATTCTAGTGAACTTTTCAATGTCAAATCTAGTAACACCCATCTTGATCTCCTCCTCTTCCCACAGACGGTGTCAATTGTTATGAAATTAAGCTAACTTCACTCAACAATGATCAAGAAAGCACTCTGCACTAATATTACTTGATTCTAAGAAAAGTATTACTCACTGCTCTCAAAGATATTAGTTTCAGAAACTAAAAAAAAACTTGTAAAAACACACAAGAATTAACTAGTTCGGTCAATGTGACCTGCATCCACTGCTGAGAGATGAAGAACTTCCATTAAGATGAATCCTAGAGCTCTATACAAGATACAAGCACTCAACACTCAAATCTGCAAACTGTTACTTTGCTTGTTTTTCCTAACTTTGAAGATGAATATCTCACAAGCTAATCAATGAACTCACACACGAATTGAACCTACTAACAACCTTATATACCAAGAGTGACATGAAAAGAATCTTCTGGAACCACCAAGTATAGCCACCTAAAACTGCTTCTGAAGTTGGTTATCCTCACAAGCCTTCACTTGAATTCTGTTGAAATAGCCATTCACTTGTGATTATTTGCCCTAAAAGTAACTCTCCAAGCTACACAACACACTTGCATTGAGTCCATGCACATGATATCTAAGTTTGATGCTATAATACCTCACAGTTACATTAGTATTTGGTAAAATATTGCAGATATTGTGGGGACTTGCCTAAGTGGCTTTTTAAAATTCTGGAAAAAATTCATTATATAAGAAATTATTATAACTTCATCCAGATCATTTATAAAATATATAGTTCATGAGATCTACAAAGTTTGAATTTTAAATATGCTGATAAATAATCTAAATTAATATTTGTGCATATATATGATATTTTCATTAGTATCAGTTACTACCATTACCCATGAAAATAGATATTCCCAGCTATTTTTATGGTTTTTCATTATAAAAGTCAATTAAAAAAAGTAATTTGAAATTTTCAAATTGCGTTCGTCAACTTCTCCTCCTCTCTCTCTCTCTCTTGAACAGGAAGATTCCTGTGTTGCAAGTCCACACACTTTCTTTCTCTTTCTAAACCTATACGTACACGCAAAAGCTGTACGTATGTAAAATACAGAGCATTACAATTCAGAAAGCCTTGATCCTTGATACAATTTGTAATCCCGGATCTCTACTTTTCGTTTAAAATATCTTTGATTTGCGTATTACTTTAACGCCTTTTCTTTTACTTTAAGAAAAGTCTTCTCCTCCCAAATCTTGCTTCTTTTTTTTTTCTTATACAGTATTCCGATTTTGTTACTGCCCGTTCATCCTTTCTTTTCTGGGTTCTTCATATCTCTGTCTTGGAGGATTTTATCTGCTGTAGCCGTGTCATTCATTATCTTGGTAAGTTTAGGGTTCTTAATTTCTCCCTGAAATACAATTCTATTTTAGTCTTCTACAATTTTTCTAATTAAAGCTTTTGATGGATTGCATATTTTAAGTTTCTTGATTCAATTCCGGAATATTACTATTTTTAGATTCTCCAAAATTTAACCTTTTATGGGGTTCGGATTTGTTGTCTTGGAAAGTGGATCAGGGTTTTAATTCTGAGACTACCATATACCAGTTTCTATTTAATTTTCTATCAGCAATGTTTTAGTTTCACTCGATTAGAGATAAGTTGAGATTGATTTCTGTGAATTTTCATTTTTCCCATCTCTGCACAATTCTGAATTGACTTCTTGTATGCTAAGAGTATCGCTGTAGATTTTTTTGATTACCTGTTTTGGGCATACTCTGTAATATTAATATGTTAATGGTTTAATACTTATCAGAATTATCTTTGGCATCTTTTTTTTTCTCTCTTGTCTTCTTGTGTCATTTGATTCCTCATCCATTGAACTTGAAGTTTCTTTTATAGTTCTGTAGGTGCATCTAACCTTCCTTGATTGATTTGATGTTGTGTGAATTTTCTTATATTCACTCTCAATTGACTGATCAAGCTTCATGTTTTTCTGTTGAATGCAAACTTTCTGATTGTTTTTAACTGTCTTATTCAATATAGTGTATCATAGTCTGTGGTTTGGTGTGGTTTGGAAGATCAGTCTCCCCTGAATGTGAGGGATTGAAGCCCTTTCTTGGTTTGGAAGATATGCCATGTTTATGAACAAGGATGATGATGGCATTTTGGGAGGTGAGGATGACGCACTTCTCTGGTCCAGAGACCTTGAGAAGCATTCCCATGGCGAGTTTTCTTTTGCAATCGTCCAGGCAAATGAAGGCCTCGAGGATCAGAGCCAGGTCGAAACAGGTCAACATGCCACCTTTGTTGGGGTCTACGATGGCCATGGTGGTTCTGAGACCGCAAGATACATCAATGACCACTTGTTTCGACATTTACTCAGTCAGTATCGTTTTCCTTCTGATAGCAGTTTTCATGTGGAGATTATTGCTCTTATCTATGCTTTTCTTTGACGTGACTGTTAAATCAATATTGAGTGGTCAATTAAAATGTGCTATTTTTTAATTTTTGCATTATCGTTTTGCTGCAATTATCTTATTGTAATATGCTTCAGTTGTACATCTTTTCATCATTGTCTTATCAAGTAAGAAGAAGCTCTCAAGTGATGGTGGGATTTAATTCTCCTCAATAGTAATTCTTGACTCAATTTTGTTATTCAGTGCGCATTGAAGATTTTTTTGTGTGTATATGATGTTGCTTGAGAGAATATTTCTGTGTAAGTAGGGAATAATATACTTTCTGCACTTGTTTGTTTTTCTGTTTCTTCCTCTTTTCTGTAACAACAAGTGCTTGCATCTAGACAGGTTTCTTTGCTAATTTATTTCTTGTATTTTCATTTACCGATTGCAGAACTGGCTCAAGAAAAGGGAACAATGTCGGAAGATATCATTAAAAATGCATTGTCAGATACAGAAAATGGTTTTCTGACTCTGGTAAGAAGAGCTTACACAATCAGACCAGAAATTGCAGCAATTGGATCTTGTTGTCTGGTAGGAGTTATCTGGAAGGGGACATTATACACTGCTAATGTAGGAGACTCAAGAGCTGTACTAGGTTCTTTAGATAAATCAAACAAAATTGTGGCTGAGCAACTGACCCGAGATCACAATGCCTGTATGGAGGACGTTCGCAAAGAATTGAAAGCCTTGCACCCGGAAGACTCAAAGATCGTAGTTATGAAGCAAGGCGTTTGGCGCATCATCCAGGGCATTATACAGGTTTTTATTTTTTTGTAAGACTAATATGTTCTTTCTGCAATGTTTATGATGACATGTTTGAATCTCAGGTATCAAGATCCATAGGCGATGCTTATCTGAAGAGGCCGGAGTTTGCTCTAGATCCTTCTTTTCCTCGATTCCACCTTCCGGAGCCTCTGCGTAGACCAGTTTTACGAGCGGATCCATCCATATCCGTTAAAGATATAGAGCAAAATGACAAGTTCATCATTTTTGCATCAGATGGTCTTTGGGAGCAGTTGACGAACCAGGAGGCTGTCGAAATAGTGCATAATAACCCACTAGTGGTGTGTTCTAGAATGTTGTTAATATCCTCCTCTCTCTCTCTACCTTATTTGAGTTATTTCATTATTTTGTTTGTTTATCAGGGTATAGCTAGAAGACTGGTAATTTTGGGGTTGGAGAAAGCAAGCAAGACTAGGAAGGTTCTGTACAAGGAAGTAAAGAAGCTGGAACAGGGTGTACGCAGAATTGTTCACGATGATATTACAGTTATTGTCCTCTTCATCGACCACGAGATGAGTGACAACAAGGACTTTGCTCCTCAACTATCGGTACGAGGATTTGTGGACACTGTAGGACCATCCAATTTCGATTTCTAGTGAGACCCCTACTAAGGAATGTTGGGGCTTGAGAATTTTTTGAATTGTGCCTATTAGTATTAGTAATTTGATTTGATTTTCTGATATCCACCTAATTTGATTGTCGGTTTTGCTTGCTTGCTTTGGTTGAATAAACTCGATGGCTGCCTGCATGTAACATTGCTCACTCTCCCCATGTACATGTAATAGTAATGCACACTACCTCTTTTATTACTGTTAACAACGATGGAAAAACTTTTGTTGGTTTTCATTTCTTGTTTACATGTCTCACATTTAATTCCATATCTGTTTTTTTTTTTTTTGTTTTTGTCTAGATTCCACATCTACAAGCATGGGACTGGAAAAAGAGAGATAGTGAAACAGAGAGATTGTTAGAAAGACGATTGTCGTATCACCGTATGTCTAGTGTTGTCTCCCAATAAATTACAATAGTTCTACACCATTGTTTCTTTCTTTATTCAAATAGTTGTAATAATTAGTAACCAAAACTTGGTAATGATACTCTCTACCACTTTAAACTGGACGAAAACTTGACGTTATAACATCTTACCTGGCAAAATTTCCAATCAATGGAGCATTCAATCATTCTACAATACCAACATGAATAAGCCCTGCCGCAACATACACATAGTTTGGCGAATTGAAAAACGTAAGGTATCTAATTTTAGTTTAATGAAAAAATTTCATGCATAATGTAAACTTAGGTGTAAAACTTGCCAAGATAGATACATAACTAAAAAAAACAATCCAACAAGCAGAAAAAAACAAAAGTCAAATTTGTAATACATTCAAAAACTCAGAATCATAATCATATCATAATACCTTAAATACACAACCCTTCTACAAAATAACATAAATGAGAAGAAAAATGAATATCGTTGCCAGTTCATTGTTCAAACATAAAAGTGAAAGGACCACAAAGGAGAAAAAAAAAAGCAAATGAAAAAGCAGGAACAGCATCATCATAAATTCTCTTCATCACATGCAAATGTTCTCTTAGAAGCATTTTCTGTGAACAATCGATGGCCCAGATTCATCGTACTCAGCCTTAGCTATCCACATCTGCAATTTAAAATTAGAGGAGAAAAAAAAGGATCAATCACAGAAATTCTTCAAATCCACTAACAGATTATTTAGTCTCCTCTCGAATAGTTAAAAGCAGTTAAAAAAATCACCTAACCCCTAATAAAAACAACAATGAAATCCCTCGTGATGTTCTTAGAAATACCAGGAACTTAGACTGAAAAAGATATAGAATCATGCAGCAAAAAATAGAAGATACCTGCTGGAATGTGCTGAGAGAAGCCAAAATGGAACCTCCGATCCAAACACTGTACTTCCTCTCAGGAGGAGCAACGACTTTAATTTTCATACTGCTTGGTGCTAGAGCAGTAATCTCCTTGCTCATCCTATCAGCAATACCAGGGAACATAGTTGATCCACCACTGAGGACAATGTTGCCGTACAGATCCTTTCTGATATCAACATCACACTTCATGATAGAATTGTAGGTGGTCTCGTGGATCCCAGCAGCTTCCATTCCAATCATGGATGGCTGGAAGAGGACCTCAGGGCAACGGAACCGTTCAGCACCAATAGTGATCACCTGTCCATCTGGAAGTTCATAGTTCTTCTCCACAGCTGAGCTGGTTTTTGCTGTTTCTAGTTCTTGCTCGTAATCAAGAGCAATGTACGCCAACTTTTCCTTTATGTCCCTTACAATTTCCCGTTCGGCAGTTGTTGTGAATGAGTAGCCTCGTTCTGTCAAGATCTTCATGAGGCTGTCGGTGAGATCACGCCCAGCAAGATCAAGACGCAGGATTGCATGGGGGAGAGCATAACCTTCATAGATGGGGACTGTGTGGCTCACACCATCACCAGAGTCCAGAACAATACCTGCAAGCAAAAAAAAAAATGAATAAGAACATGTATAGCCAATAAACAAATAGAAGAATAAAATGGTTTCAGCATTTTCTTACCAGTAGTACGACCACTGGCATAAAGAGATAGAACAGCCTGAATGGCAACATACATAGCAGGGGCATTGAAGGTCTCAAACATGATTTGAGTCATTTTTTCTCGGTTGGCCTTGGGATTAAGAGGAGCTTCGGTCAACAGAATCGGGTGCTCTTCTGGAGCCACACGAAGTTCATTGTAAAATGTGTGATGCCATATTTTCTCCATATCATCCCAGTTGCTGACAATTCCATGCTCAATTGGGTACTTCAGTGTCAGAATACCTCTCTTGGATTGAGCCTCATCACCAACATAAGCATCTTTCTGGCCCATGCCAACCATCACCCCAGTGTGACGAGGGCGTCCCACAATGCTGGGGAAGACAGCCCTTGGAGCATCATCTCCAGCGAACCCAGCCTTGACCATTCCAGTACCATTGTCACAAACAAGGGGCTGAATATCCTCAGCTTCAGCCATCTCTTAATGAGCTCTGCAAATGTTTATATCAATGATTAATATTTAGGGGAGATAGATATTCATAACACAAGTGAGGGGTCTCCTATAAACCAATGTTGATATGATGAATTTCAATTGTAATGCCAAGATTTAATCATAATAATTTACTGTGGAACTAAACATGATGGGTCGTTCTCAGGGAACTTGACAAAATTAATGTCGCATCAAATCATAGCCAATACGATTCTATATGTAATTGAAGCTTTATCCAGTAACAGCAAGATGTGTTGGTAATAGTCCGTATCATGGTATATCCTCCGAAATGAGCAATTTTCAGCAATCAAGACTTTCACATGAAAAAAATGAAATATATCACGGCCTTCACGGACCAGATCAAAACATTACATTAGGTATGTCAAAAATAAGCAGTCAATCAAATAGAATGTGAATCGCTTACATTCTCCAAAAAAAGAGAAGTTTTACGCATTAAAAAAAATTCCAAAGAAAAGGAATTTTATCATCCTGCCTTTAAATCATATTAATTAAGTTCCAAATTTTAGAAAATAAAAGAAGATTTTACTAATGCTACACAGATCAGAGTCAACCATGATATTAGAAATCTCATATATATACGACCAAACAGAATGCAAATCGCTCTCTATAGTTTCAGTCAAAACCTTTAATTCATACCTATTTGTCTAAATTTAGTAAGTTCACTACAGATCCCATATAGTTTCAGTCAACACCGTTTCCACACTAAAACTGAAGTAGAGCATAGCATATACGACCTTCACTAAGCAAAGATGTCAGTTAAATCGATTAATTATCGATTCAGACTCAAGTTTCCAAAATCGCATTTGCAGATCCATGAATCCAAGATCATAAAAAGCATAAACACACGGATCTAAAACTAAACCAACTCATTTCCACGGATCAAAACAATGAACTAGATCCAATCGATTCATCAACATGGAGATAAAAGAAAACAAATCGTTTTGTCAAAAATCGATTTAAAAAGCGGATATGTGTAACGAAATACGATGGAGTGGAAAGTATTATGTACCTTTGAAGTTGTGATGAAAATAAATATCTCGGTGACAAGAGAGAGACCTCTGTATTCCCTTCCCTTGCCGCCCCTCGTGACGAGAAATGAGGCTAAGCCTTTCGATGAAATTCACCTTAAATTGAACCTCAGATCTACACCTCCAAACATCACAGCCGTCCATTTATAATGATCATCTGTGTGGGCCCCATGACACCATTATGGTCAGCTGGCTCGCTTTTCTTGTGAACCCAACTTTACCCTTCCATTTTGGGGGCACTCGCATTTAAATTATTTTGATTCAAAAATAATATCCTCCTTCCTCCACATAAAATTAGATAATTTCTTTTACTTGTATTAGTCGAAAGATTTTTATGAAGCTCTGAATAATTAATATTTCAAAAAAAAAAATGCCCTCTATTTTTCAGTATATTATGATAGAAGTAGAGGTGTAATTGTTTTAAATCGAGCGTGACAATTAAAAATTAACTCTCAGAGTTTGATGTATATCACAATAATTTTTATACAAATTTGTACGGATTTTACACCTGACTTGAATTGATGCACCATGAACATTGCGTGAACACATAAAAATGTAATAAAAGTTGTATTTCGTATTTCAGATGTAAGGTGAAAGAGATGTGAGTACAACCATTTAGTGACAAATTCAATTTTTTATATGAAGTTATAATAAATATATAAAATATTTTTTAGCATCTATATATGCATAACACTCATTTTGTATATGCATAGATCTTAATAAATTTGTGCGCTCAAAAAAAAATTGTAATTATATTTGAGGATGAGGATTATAAACTTATAATAGGAAACATGGGACAATATTACTCGAGATATTGTTGAAACTCATGAAATCAATTTAATGTAGGATCCATTCAATTTGGTGAAAAGATTAACTAACTAATTTACAGATATTGTTTTGTTTCATGAATTTAATTTAATGTAGGATCCATTCAATTTGGTGAAATTATAGCTCTAGCTAGTTTACATTTGACAATTTACAATTAATTAACATCTTTAGAGAAAATGGAACAAGTTCAAATTGAATTAAACAAATTAAAAAAAAAAAATAGTTAAGCGTAAACGTTTCCCAAATGACTCTAGGGACACAAGTTGTACAATAGTACACGCTTAAGGGCATATTTGTCTTATAACAAATATAATACTAATATAATATCTTTTTTTAAACTTTTTCTTTTTTTTACTCATAAAATGGCTTTCCTTCGTGTGGATTAGTGGGTTTAGTGGTGAGCAATGATGATAAGTAGCTACGTGAGTTCATGGAAATGTGGGGTATGTCATTGCCTGTTAAGAATTTCATTCCTGCAATTATATATACATATTAATACATATGTTAAACTTAATTGAATCTGTTAACCTTAATTCAATAAATTTTTTCTTACTTATACACGGACACATACATATCTTTTTTTTAAAGCATATTCTTTAAACAACTTCCATCAACACATGATCATGATGACGTGTAAATGCTACTAATGTATTCAAAGAAGATAAAATTATTATATTTAATACACTAAAAGTAAAATTACATAATTTCATCGTATGAATCGCATACAAAATTTCTACATTTTAATCATTGTTTTTATTTATATGTATATATAATGTGGTGGAATATATTAAGCAATTTTGTTGTCCAATAAAGATGGTGGTAATGTCACTTTTATAAAGAGCCTTTGAAGGATCCAACTTTAGAAAAGGGGGATTAAGTTGCAAGTAAATATAAGTTGCTTTGCTGTAAAACATGTGTTGAGGGTGCACATTGTCCCTCTGCTCTGATCATGCACACCCTAACTACATTCGTCTAGAATGAACAAACCATCTTCAAGTGTTTTAAAAGTTCTGATTTCTATTATGAGATTCTGTTCAATATATTAGGTCTTAGCTTCAATTATTGTCATCTTTCGTGGCTTAGAAGATTTAGATATCCCACTTTCCAAGTGCTATAAATTTATATGATTGAAACTTCAAATCCAATTCATATTAACAATGTAATAGGTCATACATCCTTGACCTTCAAAATAAGTTTTGTTTACCTTTCTTAAAAAAAAAATAAATTATTTTACCTTTCAATTTTCAAAAAAGAATCATTTCGTCATTTCAATTTTAAGATTTTCAGAACTTGTGAAACAATCTGAATAATTGAATGGTGGTAACATAAATCATACCTGTTGAAGATCAATGCAATTTTGCCTTCAATTATATGTTTGGAAGTTCTGAACCGGCCTCAATCGAACAATCATCGTAACAATTTCTAAACCGGGAGTAGCTAACTTTAAGTTAGAAAGCAGCTTGCAGACGATTTTGGTGACAGTTTGAAAACTCCAGCTGGCTTTAGGTGGAATCGAGCTAAATTAGTAGGAGATTGCGATTGTTTATGTTCAGTTTTCCCTTTGGGAGCTCAAGGTTACAATTATCAATTTTATGAATAAGTTTCATAGCGAAGTTTGGCAAATCCAAGCAAGTTCTTAGGAATTGGTGTTTGTATTTTGTAATTGATCGTTTACAATACATCCTTTATTGTATTCATTAACTCAATAAAAGTCTGTATTTTCGTGTTAATGACAGTTCGAAAATCATGCGTTTTCTGAACAAGGATGATGATGGCATTTTAGGAGGTGGGGAATGGGGATGATGCACTTTCCAACTTAAGGTTAGGTGTAAAACTTCACAAGATTGACGGATAGACAGATAGATAGCAAACTAGTAAAAATCCAACAAATAGATAAATAGAAGTAAAATATGTCTTCCATTCAAAAACTCGAATCATGATCATATATCAATAATAATACCTTAAATACACAACCCTTTTACAAAATAACATTAATGAGAAGAAAAAAGAATATCTTTGCCAGTTCAATGTTCAAACTTGAAAGTGAAAGGAACGGATCCAAAAAAAAAAAAACGCAAATGAAAGAAGCAAGAACAACATCATCATGAATTCTCTTTCAACACATGCAAATGTTCTCTTAGAAGCATTTTCTGTGAACAATTGAAGGCCCAGATTCATCGTACTCAGCCTTGGCTATCCACATCTGCAATTTTAAATTAGAGGGGAAAAGAAGGGATCAATCACAGAAATATTTCAAGTTCCTTTATAGACTATTTCATCTCCAATAGTTAGAAGCAGCTAAAAGAGAATTCACCTAACACCTACTAACAAGCAAACCATGAAATCCCTTATTATGTTATTAGAATGTAGCAGCACAGGAGATTGCAAAAATCATGCTGCAAAAATTTAGAAGATACCTGTTGGAATGTGCTGAGAGAAGCCAAAATGGAACCTCCGATCCAAACACTGTACTTCCTCTCAGGAGGAGCCACAACTTTAATTTTCATACTGCTTGGTGCTAGAGCAGTAATCTCCTTGCTCATTCTATCAGCAATACCAGGGAACATAGTTGATCCACCACTGAGGACAATGTTTCCATACAGATCCTTTCTGATATCAACATCACACTTCATGATAGAATTGTAAGTGGTCTCGTGAATCCCAGCAGCTTCCATTCCAATCATGGATGGCTGGAAGAGGACCTCAGGGCAACGGAACCGTTCAGCACCAATAGTGATCACCTGTCCATCAGGCAGTTCATAGTTCTTCTCCACAGCGGAGCTGGTTTTTGCTGTTTCTAGCTCTTGCTCGTAATCAAGAGCAATGTAAGCCAACTTTTCTTTTATGTCCCTTACAATTTCCCGCTCGGCAGTCGTGGTGAATGAGTAGCCTCTTTCTGTCAAGATCTTCATGAGGCTGTCGGTGAGATCACGCCCAGCAAGATCAAGACGCAGGATTGCATGGGGGAGTGCATAACCTTCATAGATGGGGACTGTGTGGCTCACACCATCACCAGAGTCCAGAACAATACCTGCAAGCAAAGAGCATAAATGAACCAATTAGACATGAAGTTTTTTCCTCTAAAGATTAAGGAGAGCATTTAAGCGAATTTCAATAAAATTTTGATCCCATTATGCCCAATGAAACTTTAGGCAAGTAGAAACTTTAAGAGCATAGAACAAACTCAAGGTATTATTTTCCTCTATCACTGGACAATTATACTTTAAATCTCATTCCATTTATTGCTGTATGCGATATCAATTGCTTTCTGGAACAGGGTGTTATTCTAACATTACAAAACAAATATGATAATTTTTTACTGGAATCAGTGATCAGCAGTGTATGAAAAATGAGATTATTTTTGATATTCTTAAAAAATAATTTCCTGTTTTGTTAGGTTATCACAGAAAAATGAGAATGGATGGCATTTGTATAGGTGGAATAGGTTTTGTTCTTGGTTTTTATCTGTTACATTGACATAAATAATTATCATGAATCACAAAAATAGAAGAACTTGTAGTTCCACTTTACCATTAATGATCATACTTCCAAAATAACAGGGGGGAAAAAAAGAATAAGAACATTGATAGCATGGATAAATAAATAGCATTAAGAACATTGATTTTAGCATTTACTTACCAGTAGTACGACCACTGGCATAAAGAGATAGAACAGCCTGAATAGCAACATACATAGCAGGGGCATTAAAGGTCTCAAACATGATTTGAGTCATTTTTTCACGATTGGCCTTGGGATTAAGAGGAGCTTCAGTCAACAGAATGGGTGCTCTTCTGGAGCCACACGAAGTTCATTGTAAAATGTATGATGCCATATTTTCTCCATATCATCCCAGTTGCTGACAATTCCATGCTCAATTGGATACTTCAGTGTCAGAATACCTCTCTTGGATTGAGCCTCGTCACCAACATAAGCATCTTTCTGGCCCATGCCAACCATCACCCCAGTGTGACGAGGGCGCCCCACAATGCTGGGGAAGACAGCCCTTGGAGCATCATCTCCAGCAAACCCAGCCTGAAAATATTGAGATTCAACATAAAATCAAGCCTTCAAACATTAAGGATGAGCAGAACTTTTTTGTTTCATTTCAAGAAGGGATTAGCAATCATCTAAACAGTCAGATTTAGAATTTATTGGATCAAAGAGATTACCTTGACCATTCCAGTACCATTGTCACAAACAAGGGGCTGAATATCCTCGGCTTCTGCCATCAGTTAATGTGTTCTGCAAAAAAAAAAAAAAAATTGATGTCGATGAATATGATTAACATTTTTGGAAGATAGAGATGTTCACAACAAAAGTAAAACATCTCCCTTCTTGATTGATTAATTTCATTTATCAATGCCAAGACTATACTAATTTATTTTGGAACAACACATGATGTGTTGTTCTCAGGGAAGCAATCACGGTTCTATGTATACTTGAAGATTGATCCAGTAAGGTATGTTGGTAACAGTGCGTATTATAAATATATACCCTAAAAGGAGCAATTTTCAGCAACCAAGAATTTCCCATGAAAATATGAATCTCATCTCTTTGCTACTAAGGTTTTAGACCAAATGGGAGAAGATTTTAAAACTGCTCCGCAGTCAAACAAATAGAATGTGAATCGCTTATATTATATTATTCCAACGAAAAGCAACTTTGTAATCCTGCCACTAAATCATATTAATTGAGTTTCAATTTTTTAGAAAAAAAAAAATTACAAATGCTAGACAGATCGGACTCGACCACGAGAAAATCTCGAATATATATATACGACCAACAGAATATGAGTCGCTCACTATAGTTTCAGTCCAGACCTCTAAGATTCATAAAAATTTATCTAAATTTAGTAAGTTCACTACAGATCCCATATAATTTCAGTCAACACCGTTTCCACACTAAAACTGAACTAGAGCATAGCATATACGACCTTCACTAAGCAAAGATGTCAG
Source organism: Stenogyne calaminthoides (assembly GCA_037126765.1). Lineage (NCBI taxonomy): Eukaryota > Viridiplantae > Streptophyta > Magnoliopsida > Lamiales > Lamiaceae > Stenogyne > Stenogyne calaminthoides. The sequence goes on from JBBCBC010000082.1 coordinate 45,207, forward strand.
TTAAATCGATTAATTATCGCGTCAGACTCAATTTTCCAAAATCCCATTTGCAGATCCATGAATCAAAAAAAAAAAAAGCATAAACGCACGGATCTAAAAACTAAACCAACTCATTTCCACGGATCAAGATAATAAAGTCGGAAGAGACGGATGCATAACAAGATCCAATCGATTACCCAAACTGGAGATAAAAACCGAATCGTTTTGCCAAAAAAAAAAGACTTAAAAGCCGGATATATGCAATGAAATACTATAACCATACCTCTGAAGTTGTGTTGAAAATGGATGTAACGATGGAATCGTGGTGACAAGAGACCTTTGTATTCCCTTGCCGCCTCTCGTGTTTAAAGGACGAGAAATGACGCTAAGCCTTGGATGAAATTTAGCTTAAAATGGAGCCTCATATCTGCAACTCGGAACATCAGAGCCGTTGATTTATTATGATTTTTTTGGGTCCACGATGTGTGTGGGCCCCATGACAGCATTACGTTAAGCTGGCCGGCTTTTGTTGTGAGGTCAGTTTTACCCCTCCAATTCAGACCACTTTCCAATCTGTCTCCATGTACCTTTTGAGGCCAATTTGGGCAACGCACTTTTATAATTATTAACGATTTTAAGAATATTTAAACACGCGTCTTTTTCTCCTCCTTCCTCCACATAAAATTGCATAATTTCTTTTACTTGTATTATTCGCTATGGCGTTGTGAATAATTAATGACCTGTATTTTTTCACCAAATTATGCTCACTGATATTGATGTTAGAAGTAGAGGTGATTGATAATAATAAATTAATAATGAAATAAAATTCTAATTCTTCACCTTTTTCACGTTTAATAAGATTTATATGGTAGTTGAGTAATTCTACTTGAATAATTTTAAAATGAATCTTGATTTAATTTTAAAAATTCTTTTTTCAAAAAAATTAGTTTTTTAAATTTTTTTTTTTTTTTTTTAATTTATTTCTTTTAATTTTAATTTTAAAAGATGTTTTATATATTCTCAAAATATTATAATATGTATATTTGGAAAAAAATAGAATTTACCATCCTTCTGTTTTTTCTTTTCTTAGTTCCACAAATGACACTATGAGAAAATTTAGAGGCCAAAATTTGGACACTTGGACACAACTTGATTTATATGGTAGTTGAGTAATTCTAGTTAAATTTTCTATGAACCGGAGTTCATTGTGTATTCAATCAATGATACATATAAATAGTTAAATATTATCTTTATTTCAAAATAAAATATATTTAAAACAATAATATAGTGTATAAACATAATGATAATAATACTTATACATAATAGTAATAATATATATATATATATATAAATTACAGTGATATTTTGGAATTTTTTTTTACCATAATTTGGGTTCATCCGTTGTTTTTTCTTTTCATAGTCCCCCAAATGACACTAGGGAGAAAATAAGGTGGCCAAAATGACACTTGGACATAACTTGTACAATCACTAAAACGCTCAAGGGCATATTTGTCTTATCTCACTATAATACTAATGCATCTGTTTTCTTATAACTTTTTTTTTTATATTCTCATTAAACATGCCTTTCCCTCGTGGGGGATTAGTGGATTAGCGATGACCAATGATCTGTCCTGACCCTTTTTCATAAATAATTTTTTATTTATTTATATAATAGTTTAACTATTTTTTTATTTCAAAATCAAAACAATGAATTTAGAATAAATGATTGCATCCAAGTTTTCTACATTTGAATCATTGTTATTTCATTCCAACTATTATATTTACAATACATATTTAATTAAATAAAATTAGGAGTTTTTTAAATGATATTTTTAAAATTTTAATTATAAATTTAAAATATCAATATAAATATTATGATTTTAACTCCCTTTGTAATATAAAAATTGTATATGTCAACATCAAAGCAATGAATTTGACTCTTTATTGCATACAAGTTTTCTACATTTGAATTGTTTATACTTCATATCTATGTTTTTTAAAAAGGGCTTTGTAATATAAATAAATATTATAATATGTATATGCATAATTTTTAAAAAATTTAAAAACATCAAAGCAAAAATTTACTTTTTATTGCATACCCACAAAACAAGTTTTTAATAAACATTTGAATCACCAAAAAATATCACTTCATATCTAAAATTAATAAATAATTTCACATTAAACTCGTCTTTAAAAACAAATCTCAAATATATAGAGATTAGTTTGATTTTAAAAAAAAAATTAAAATTTAAAAAGTAAGATTTCAATCATTTATTGAGTTGTTTCCCTAACCAAATTTGTTGTCTAATAAAGATGTGGAATGGCACTTTTATAAAGAGCCTTTGGTCCAACTTTAGAAAATGGGGATTTATTTGCCAATTAATATAAGTTGCTTTGATGTAAAACACGTGTTGATGTGTGCACATTGTCCCTCTCATGCATACCCTAATTACACATGGATGTGGTCTTTTATCAAGAATGAAGAAACCATCTTCATGTGTTTTAAAAGTTCTCATTTCTGTTTTTGAGATTTTGTTCAATATATTCGGTCATTGACTCATTGTGTTCATAGTTCATTTTTTTTTATGGGGTGAAAATTTTTTGATTTTATAAAATTTAAAAATCCCAACATTTTTGAGGTGCAATAATTTTATATGATTGAGTTTAAGACTTCAATTTCAATATATTTTAAAAAAGAATTAATATCATGGATGTTTATTTTATAATGAAGAAACCATCTTCATGTGTTTTAAAAGTTCTGATTTCTGTTATTAGATTTTGTTCAATATATTAGGTCATTGACTCATTGTGTTCTTTTTTTTTTAAATTTTCTGGCTTATAAAATTTAAATGTCCCACTTTTGAGGTGCAATAATTTTATATGATTGAGTTTAAGACTTCAATTTCAATATATTTTAAAAAGAATTAATATCAATTTATTTTTTAACTTGCATTGTGAACGAGACTGTCATCCACAAAATTAGGAGGGTCAGATCAACAATGAGCCAAAAAAGAATTATCTCCCCTTGAAACATAAACAAACATTATAATGAACAAAAAGTTATTCATAAGATTCATAAGATGAGTGATAGTCCGAATATAGTCCCCAAACACTGAAATATCCGATGTCCCACTCTTGATTGCATTTACTACCACTTTAGTGTCTCCTTCAATAATGACATTATCAAGCCCAAGTTCCTTCGCCCATTTAACCGTTTCCAAAAAGCCCCAGGCTTCGCCTTCTTGAACTGCTAAGACACCAGACCGTTGCATTGTGTTTGCTCGAATAAAACAACCTGAGGAGTCCCGTTGGACCACTCCTGTCCCCGTCGTCGTCATCTCTTCAAAGAGCGCAGCATTTGTATTAAATTTGACGACGTTAATCGAGGGCGGATGTCATGCCTCGCACCTCACCATATGTTGCGCCACAGGTACAATCCCTTGCGTAGCAAGTAACCTCGCTTGGAGCCACTCCCATAGCAGCGTAGATTAGAGTATATATTTTAGATTTCCACAAGTTATCAAGCAATTTGAATAATTAAATGGTCTTGCCATCTTGAACTCGACTAATATAAAATTTATAAATACATTTTACATTAATTTGCTTAATAACATAAATCATACCAATACAATCTAAATATATAATGACTAAGAAAATCTCTTGTGATATTTAAGTAGAAGCAAAAGCACCAAGTTCAAGAGGCAATTACATGTATGCGTACCAAACTATTGTCACAATAAATTGATATGAATGAGTAAATCAGTTTGACATTTGATCAGAATAAATATAATCAAATTGCAATTGAATTTGTACTTGGGTGCTTAAATACTGTCATACATACTATCATCTCAATATAAAACGATTAAATTTAATGAGCTCTACAAAAATATTAAGATTTTGAGTGATGTTTGTGTGCGTCAATTACACATTGAATTCAATTTTAATTTGGATGAATCATTAATCCTAAACACTATATCATAACCTTAAACCATGAACCATTTGGGTCGGATGACCATGAACCACTCGGATCGAGTCGGGTTGGGTCTGAGTAAGATAAAAAGATCTAAAAGTTAAATCATGAATCATTCGGGTCTGGTGAACCATGAAATATTCGAGTTGGGTTCGGATCGATTTGGTTTGGGATCGGGCCGGATAAAAAAAACTGAAAATGAAAAAAATTAATTGCATCAAATATTTTTGCCTAAGATTTAAGCCCTAAATTATCAAGAATGAATTTAGACGGTAACATATCCTTACCAATCACCGGATGGGTAGACGAGTTTAACCGTGATAGAAACAGAATCAGTTAAAGCTGACAACAGTTCAAATTACCTCCAATTGCAACTCCCAAAAAATAACCGCATCTTTTTCAATCGATTCACATTTATAAACTACGTTTTACGAGTTTAATCCCATTATTTCACACTTCATCTTCACATACTGCCCATCTTTTTCATGATTCTGGGCCCTCAATTCATTTCTTTCTTTTTTCGCAATTTTGCTTTGGGTTTTCGATTTCTGAAGGATTTTCCCACTTGATGAATAGATTAGGTACATCTATGTACTGATATAGCTGAAAAAAAGAAGAATATGGCTACAATGCTGAAAGCTAAACAGATTCTTGGTTCTTCATCGTCGTCCCCTTGCGGGTGTTTCCGCGCACCCACAGATTAAAGAAGCCCTGTTCCAATTTTCCTTTATTCTCCAGAAAACCCGTTGAAGCGACACTTTCAAAGTCTTCAACAACACATTTTTTAGCTTCCCAATGTCGCAGAGGTTTCTTCTTTAACGCTTTACAAATGTCGCACATTCATCCCGGGTCAACCCCAGACATCCTTCACCCTCAACATCTGCTGCAATTCGGTCAACTGTAAGTGTTTCTTCTTGAATTTTATTTTCTTGCTACTATTATGGTGTGCTTTATTTAAAATTACTGCAATCTTTATTTCCAGCAGTAGTCTCTTGGATTGATGTTAGTTGTTCTTGTGGAGTAAGTTGCACGACCGGATGTTAGTTGTTCTTATGGAGTAAGTTGCACGATCGGATGATAGGTTTTTACTGACTCCATTTTGCTTTATAAATATAACTTTGTAAAGTATATTGTGCATTAATTGTCGTTCTTTTGTGTTAATTTAGCGAGCATTGGACCATTTATGAGTTGTAAAAGTTTAGTTCTAGTCTAAGATTTTTGGTATATTTCACTTAGTTGCATTGTTAAACTGGAAGTGAGTTTAGTTTCTTTGGTTGAATCTAGACTAGATTGGACCCCCACAATATGCGAAATGATAGGTTATATTCTGTGCAGGAACGGATTCAGGATATTCAATTTGGGGATACGATTATATTTTAAATAGAATTCACTATGTTCCAAACTTGTTTACCCATTTTCTCTAAAAGATACGTCTCAAACTTTTTTACTCATTTTCTCAAAAAAAATATATCTCAAACTTGTTTACTCTTTTCCATAAAAGATAATAAAGTGACTACATTTTTTTCAATTATCCATCTGAATTACATCCATTTCATTAGTTTTACACACAAAAAGTAATTTACTTTAATAATAAAGCAAAAAAAACTACAATATCTCCAATCAAAAACCACTCTATCACTCTAAATACTAATAAATAATTTTTACATTAAAACTCGTACTAAAAGTAAATGGGTAAATAAATTTAGAACGAAAGTAGTATTACTTACTTAATATTAAAATTTCAGAGATCGATACTAAAATATATAGTATTGAGATGATATTATAATTTTTTATTTTTATTTTTTGACAGAGAAGATGATATTATAACTACACTTGAATTCATTAAATCTAATTTTTTAGAAACCTTCTAAAATAACATTCTAAAATTTAGAGTACACTTGAACTCTTTTAAAGAAAAACACATATTAATTGTATTTTATTAAGAAAAAAAAGAAAAAAGAAAAAAGCAAAGCCACAAAAACTGATAAATGGGCTGGGATGAGAAAAACAAAAAAGGGGCCGGTTAAAATATCCTAATCTTCTCTCTACCTTCATTCTCCAGTTTCTTCTTCAATCGGCGCCGTCGCCCGGCCTGACCACTTCTCACGCCACCCGCTCTCTTTCTCCACCAGATCTCAGGTAACTCTCCTTCTCTCATTTGTTAATTTCAACTGATTTTTGCCAAAAAAATATATGATGATTATCGATATATTTTTTGACCGGATAAGTAAGTGACGGCGGCAGATGCCGGTGACTGTAGGGATTGAATATATATTTTTAATATAAAAAGATGAAGGGATTATGGAATTTTCATAATATTTTTTATCTACTAACAGGACCCAACAAAAAATTCACTTGCACAATATAGCCGGGAAATATTGAACATGTAAATTTGGCCTTAAGCAAAACAAAATTCAGCTCAAGCAATTCCAGAGAATAGAGATCATATATATATATATATATATATATATATATATATATATATATATATATATATATATATGTAATTGCAGTTTTTTCATTTTGGGATGCAAGTGTACCCCTTTGTTCTATGGTGGATCCACCTGGATAGAGCTGAAAAAAGAAGAATATGGCTACAATGTTGAAAGTTAAACAGATTCTTGGTTCTTCATCGTCGTCGTCCGCTTGCGGATGTTTCTGCGCACCCCACATATTAAAGGCTAAGAAGCCTTGTCCCAATTTTCCTTTATTCTCCAGAAAACCCGTTGAAGTGACACTTTCAAAATCTTCAACAACACATTTTTTAGCTTCCCAATGTCGCAGAGGTTTCTTCTTTAACGCTTTACAAATGTCTCACATTCATCCCGGGTCAACCCCAGATGGGGGCTCACATCCTTCACCCTCAACATTTGCTGTAATTCGGTCAATTGTAAGTGTTTCTTCGTGAATTTTATTTTCTTGCTACTATTACAGTGTGCTTTGTTTAAAATTACTTCAATCTTTATTTCCAGCAGTCGTCTCTTGGATTGATGTTAGTTGTTCTTGTGGAGTAAGTTGCACGATCGGATGTTAGGTTTTTACTGGCTCCCTTGTGCTTTATAAATATTACTTTGTAAAGTATGTTGTGCATTAATTCTCGTTCTTTTGTGTTAATTAAGCGAGCGTTGGACCATTAATCAGTTGTAACAAGTTTAGTTCTAGTCTAAGATTTTTGGTACATTTCACTTAGTTGCATTGTTAAACTGGAAGTGAGTTTCTTTGGTTGAATCTAGACTAGAATAGACCCCCACAAGATGCGAAAAGATAGGTTATTCTGTGACATCTCTTATCCAATTGCCTATCTTAACCAATAATTTTCTCTTTGAGGCAGTGAAACTTGTGTATGTAAAAACGATTAATAAGAACAGGAAGAATGTGGGCTTTTTATACCGTCTATTGATATAAAACACTTTGAAATTAATGAGAGCTGAATTTTCTTGTTACTGTAGGTTTGATGTTTCATTTAGTGTGTAGAAATGTTATGCTAGACTTATCCATGGCTGCATATTGACTCTGGACTCTGGGTCTCTTCAATAGATTGATAAGAGATATTTGAATACTTATCTTGTTTGCCTATAGAATTTACAAACATGTTTGTCAGATAGACTTTTGTGGGTGCTTGGGATGATTTTGAGAGAGTGTCTTATAAACATCAACTTAAGCTAATTCCAATAATGCTTCAAAAACGTCAGTTTCTTAATCAGTGAAAAGTTTTCATTTGGTGGGGTGGTGGGTTTGTTGATTGAGGATGTGTACTGTAGTTAGAGAACTTGCACTGAAGTTGATCGAAAGAACATATAGATGCTTTTTACTGTGAGGCTGATTAGGATCTCATATGCATTAAATAAACCTTTTGCATTAAGTGCATCGCAATAATTTTATAATTGCTGAAATTACTAGTGTCCCAGCTTTTCATGATTCTCTTATTTTGTATATGGTGATGTGTATGTTGTTGAGTGGTCAACTACAGTGTTCGTTGTAATGCTCTGAGTTCTTCTCCTTTCATTTGTTATTGCTAACTTCACTCGAATTTCTGACGATGGTTAGGGCATTACTAGGAAAATCAAATTCTGCCAATCATGTGGTAGCCCAATAAAGTATGAGATACCTGATGGGGAAGATAAGACGAGAGCTATTTGCACACGCTGTGGGGCAATTACTTATGACAATCCAAAAATGGTGAGTGTTAAGGATAGATGATTTAATTATAGATTCATAATGAATTTTTGTGAATATGCATTACTTATTTTACTAACTATAAAAAGTGTTAGGTTACTTTACTTATTAATTTTTCAAGGTCCAAATTCACTAACCTGTTGCTAACTGTTTACTAAGATGTGCTTTTGGGCATTGTATGTTTATCTGAATCAATCCCAGTAATTCGGATACATGGAAGATCCACCATTCTATTTTTTTGTTGTTATTTAGAAATCATTCTTGTACGAAGTACAGTTCCAGCAGATTTAAGTGACTACTGGGTGTTTTTGAAGCTACAGTTGCTGTATATTTAGTTATGTTTATTCTCAAAAAAACGGCACCATCTTTGTTGCTGCTTCTGTTTTTACATGTGCTTGATTTTGCATATATTGGTAGCACTAGTGATTAACAACATGTGATGTTGGTTTAACAGGTTGTAGGTTGCCTCGTGGAGCATGAAAACAAGATCCTGATGTGTAAACGGAATATTCAACCATCACATGGTCTTTGGTAAGCATTTTCCTTTAAAAATTTATTTGAAAACAACAAGTTAGAAACTTGACAATGCTAATATTAACCACACTATATGTACAGGACACTTCCTGCTGGTTTCATGGAAATTGGGGAGTCTGCTACTGAAGGAGCAATTCGAGAAACATGGGAGGAGGCTAATGCAGAAGTCGAAGTCCAGTCTCCGTTTGCTCTATTGGACGTCCCTCTTATTGGCCATGTAACTATTGTTCCTATTTTGAATAATAATGTCATTAATTTGCACGTTTTAAGCTTATGGTGTATATTCGATGTTGACAGACTTACGTTATATTCCTGGCAAAGTTGAAGAGGCTCCACTTCTCACCAGGTCCAGAATCATCCGAATGCCAGCTTTTTGCCCTCGAGGATATCCCACTTGATTCTTTGGCATTTTCGTCAATACTGGTCACTTTACAAATGGTCTGTTTTTGCTACAAATACTCAGACAATTTTCTGTCTTTGTTTTGGTCATCTGATACTTGATGTGTATATTGTGGATACAGTACTTGGAAGATAAAAAGACAGGAAGGCCCAAGTTTCACTATGGCGTCATAAACAAAAGGTGATTTCGTTCTTTCTTTCTTTCTTTAAACCAATGTAGTTTTGTATGATACGAAAGAGTTTGAATTTCTAAGTAACAAATGCATGAAACTTAAATAATGAGTTCATTAGATAAGAAATTCAGAGAAACATGCATTGTTAAATTGGTTTGGACGTGCGCATAGGAGACTTTTTTAGATGCTGGGTAGGAAGTAGATAATCATTAGCTCCAATGTGAAACTGATTATTATTATTCTTGAATTGTCAACAGGCCCGGTTCAGGCCCGTCTGAGATTTATGCCCAAACGTTTGATCATCATATGAGATCTTGAAAAACAGGCGATTCCACCTGGAGCCTTTACAGATAAGGAAATCAATGTAGAGAGTTGTTGTGCCTAGGGGTGGACGGTACGGCATACCGAATTTTTTTTCGCCATACCGTTATCACGTTGAAATTTTCGAAATTTAAATGCGAAAAAAAAATTTCATCATTCAAAAAATTTTGGTATACCGAAATTTTGGTATACCGAAATTTTCGGTATGCCGATATTACATACCGATACCGTACCGAAATTTCAATATATACCGGTATACCGAAATATTTTCGGTATACCGGTATATTTTTCCGGTATACAGCATGCACCACAGATAAAGCAAGCCTGCAAAAATTACGGTTGCAAATCATGAATTGTCCACAGTGCAGAGTCTCTAGATTTTCACTTTATCAGTCAAGAAAAAGGAATTATTGTGTGACTAGAAACTTAATTCAATGGCTTTTCAAACAAACAAAAAAACATAATCCAATGGATGAACTGGCATTGTTCAGCAACACTGTAAAAGATACGAGAGAGTATTCTACCGAGCTTTTAAATAGGGAATGTAACCTCGTATTCGACTTGATTTCGAACTCATTAAACTCAAATTCAGTTTGATTAATTATAAAAATATTTGAAGAATTGTTATTTAATCCAATTAAAAAAACTCAACAGCTTGAACAACTAATTATATTGAGGATAAATAGTAAAATACTCTAAGTTCGATAAGGCTCTCATGTCTACCGAGCTGAGAATTATTGAGATGCAGCTCCAATAAGTTAATTACAAGCTTTCTTTAGTGAACAGACAAGACCTGATAACACCCCTATTTATGGATATGCAGAAGATGAACTGACAAGCAAAATATATTGGGGTCGAGAAAATATGTTAAAAAGAGAGTAAAACTTACTAATTTCTAAAATTCAAGTACGGAAATCTAATTCAAATTTCAAGCCTCCTATGTCGTGTTCTACTTCAAACCATCTCTTATACTGGTTATGCATCAACATATACAGCTCCAATTCAGTGTCATGAAAAATAAAGCATAACAATGGTTGATAAGATGAATACTTACTGCTTCAGATTATAGTACGCAGGAGGCAGTGCCAGTGAGAGCAAGAATAAATTTTGCTAACAGATACAGTTAACAACATCATAAGAAAACAATTGCAGGTGTAAGATTGAAAATAAGATGACACGGGGAGAAAAGAGACCACAATATCAAGTGATTTAGCCACCAATCCACAACTCCAAGAATTTTTAACAGATCGACCAAATTACAAATTCTAAAACATGAGACTTGAGGATATTAATTATTTGTTATTGATAATTGCAACGTAATCTACTTAAAATTGACTTGCACAAGGATTATATAAGAACGCGAAAAAAATCAATTAAACAAGTGAATCTCAGAGCAGAGGCGAGCATATTTCAGATGAGCGAAGGAACAATTAACTAAAGTTTTATTGAAAAGAAAGAAAAACGGTCGTAGCTAATATGTCAATAGAAAGGTGACATATTAGGAGTAAAGCAGAAAGGCGGTGGGAAAAGATGGTTTTTGGTGGTGTGATGACGTGGATAATAACAAGGGGAGATAGTGTTGGTCCGGTAATTGAAGATGCCCGAATCGTGGCCGACCTGTTGGCAGCATCAGCCAAGGCGACCTGTTGTTTTTTACTACTGCATTAGGAGTAATTGAACAACAAGTGGTGGCTGCTTTTCCAAAAGAGGCAGAAAATGGTGCAGTTCGGCCGCCCACTCTCCTCCAAGAAATCCATTCGAGTGAGCGTGCATGTGCAGGGAGATAATTGATATTCAACGAATTGGGTGATCCATCCGGAATTGGGTCAGCCCAGGAGTCAAGTCTTATCCGTGCGCGGATTCAAGCTTATCCAGGATTCGAATTTTGAATTCGAATTAGAGGTTCGTCGAACCTGGACGTCTCATGCGGTCAAAACCGCCCCACTAGAATCGTGGGTCATAACTGACCACGAAGTTCGTGGGCTTCCCACTTTTTCCTCAACCTCCCGGAGTTGGTTCCGTCTATATATAGTGATCCATCAGAATTTCTTTCAGTCACTTTTCCAAACCTACGAAAATCGACTCCCGCAATCCTGCGTACATACTTTCTTCCCTTTTTCTGCTCATACTCCTAATACGTTCGACGAGAGTATTATTTCAGTGGTGCTACTGATTTAATACTGTGAACCATGTTACCTTTTGGGACAATTACGCACGATCCTGTGAGCACTACCCAAAGCGTATTTTGTCTTGCGGGGAAAAGGGTGCGCCCTTGACTCGGTTCGTTTCTTATTTTGTGTTTATATTTTGTTTGTTTCGTGAAACAGTGCAGTATCAGATTAACTATTTTTAACAATCGCAAGACAAAATATCCTTTAATCGAAATACTACAATGGCGAACGAACAGCAAGATATTGTTAATGAGTTGCTTAACACTGATGTCATTGATGATGTCGCTGATGGTGCTAACGACTCGAATAGTGGTTTAGTTGCGGCTACTCCTACCCCGATAGTTTCAGGTGCGCCTGTTACTCTTGTTACTGGACTAGGTGCGCCTACTCCTGTTAACACGAACACTCAGTATCGATCTAATATTCAAAGAACTGATGGTCCGTTTCCCTTCACTGGATTCGAAATGTCTCAGACTGGTAACCAGTTTGCTGGAATGTCGGCAAGTGGTTCTGGGAGCCAGGTCTTCACTGGAATCGGATTGCCTCCGATTGGTAGCCAGTATGCTGGGATGTCAGCAACTGGTTGTGGGAGCCAGTACGTTGGAAATACGACTAGTCCGTTTGCTTCGATGTACCCAAGAAATCCTTTTCTGGAAGGACCTCAGAACAATCCTTTTGTGGATAACTCCGGTGGAATCCGTTCATTGGAGGAAACCAGTTTTTGAGCAATACTGGTGGTAACCCATACATGGGTTCAATGATTCAGGCCTCTCAACCTGGGACGATAAGGCCCTTGCTAGCGCAGGCTGAAAAACCCGAGAAGTTCTCGGGAGCAGATTTTAAGAGGTGGCAGAACAAGATGGAGTTCTACCTGACCACCTTGTCTGTGGTAAGGTACCTCAAGGAGGACTGTCCGAAAATCTCCGATGACAATGCTGATCAGATCACGAGAATGAACTATGACATCTGGATTAGTGGGGATTACTTGTGCCGAAATTACATTACGAGTGGATCGTGGTGGACGCTCTGCATAACGTCTCGATTCAAAGACAAGACCGCCAAAGAAATGTGGGCTTCTTTGGAGAAAAGTACAAGACCAAGATGCAGAGGAGCGAAGAAGTTCGCCGTTTCTTTGCGTTATCTGACTTTTCAAGATGGTAGACAACAAGCTGTTGTCGACCAGTTCAAAAAAGCTATGACTAATTTTTCATAACATTATTTTGTAGAAGGAATGGAGTTGCGAAGCAGGTTTTTGGTGGCAATTTGTGATTGAAAAAACCGCCTTCATCCCGGAAGAGTTTAAATCTTACCTCAAGCACATGCCGAAAGGAGATTACCTTGGAGGACTTGATTGTCCGGCAAACGGAGGAAGATGGCCTCAAAAAAGAAGAATGTTTTGGCTTCGCTATCGAGGCCAAAATAAATCGATGGAGAAAAAGATCCATCGGTGAAAGAAAACGCCTCAACGCGAAAGAAGTCGAGGAAGTCTGTTGCTCTCCCGCCACCAGCGTAAATTCGTTTTCTCTGGAAAATGCCACAACCGAGGTAAGCTTTGGTCATCGGGCAAGTGATTGCAAAAGCCCAAGAATGACTCTGTGAGCGTGGGTGAAGCGGGGAGTTCACGGATCTTTGATTTGTCTCTTTGTGGTATTTGAAGCCAACGTGGTGGACAACAAGAAGGAATGGTTTGTGGACTTTGGGGCCACCGCCATGTTTGCTCGGAGAAGTTCTGCATTTCTCCACCTATTCTCCGCTAAAGGGAAAAGTTGTTTACGGGCAACCGTGCCTCGCCTCGTCTGCGGGTACGGTGTTGGAGCAGTTTGTGGTGAAGTCGACCTCGGGGATGGAGCTGAAGCTAAATGATGTGCTGCATGTCCAAGACATCCGAAAGAACTTGATCTCTGGCTCGCTGTTAGTTAGTCACAAGTTTAAGTTAGTGTTTGAGTCTGACAAAGTTGTATTGAGTAAGTTTGGTACTTTTCTCGGGAAAGGTTATCTCGAGAATGGTTTATTCAAAATGTCCGTCATGGTTGTAAGGCGTAAAAGCCAAAAACACTATTATTATTAATGAGAATGCTTCTACTTCTGTTTATATCGTTGAGTGTTCCTCTTTATGGCATTTTAGATTAGGACATGTTAATTTAAAAGCTATAAAGCGTTTAGTAAATTTGAATTTACTTAACATTGCAACATTGATACATCCAAAAGATGTGAGATATGTGTAGAAGCTAAAATGGCTAAGTTACCATTTAAATCTGTTGAAAGGAACACAACCCCTCTAGAATTAATTCACACGGATGTATGTGATTTAAAATTTGTGCAAACTAGAGGTGGAAAAAAGTACTTCATTACTTTTATTGATGATTGCACTAGATTCTGCTACGTTTATCTTTTACGAAGTAAAGATGAAGCAATTGAAGCGTTTAAACGTTACAAAACCGAAGTAGAGAATCAATTGAACACTAGAATTAAAACAAAATTCGTAGTGATAGAGGTGGAGAGTATGTGGCTCCGTTTGAACAGTTATGTATTGAGTCTGGCATCATACATCAAACGACAGCCCCTTACTCACCTCAATCTAATGGTGTTGCGGAAAGAAAGAATCGAACACTAAAAGAGATGATGAACGCTATGTTAATCAGCTCGGGTTTGCCTCAGAACTTGTGGGGGGAAGCTATTCTATCAGCTAACCACACTTTAAATAAGATTCCACTAAAAAGTAAAGATGAAACTCCTTATGAAATGTGGAAAAAGCGCAAACCATCTTACAAACACCTCAAAGTGTGGGGGTGTTTGGCTAAAGTTGAAGTGCCATTTCCTAAACAGGTGAGAATCGGACCTAAAATAGTCGACTGCATCTTTATAGGATACGCCTTCAACAGTAGTGCTTATCGATTCTTGATTCACAAATCAGAGATACCCGATATGACAGTAGGCACTACAATAGAATCAATGAATGTTATATTCTTTGAAAATGTCTCCCTTGTAGGGATAAAGAAGAAGTGGGTTCAAACAAACGAACACACGAAGAATCAGATGACACTGCAGATCCTTCCACTCAAGAGAGTGAAGAACCTAGACGCAGTAAACGAGCTAGAATTTGGTCTAGACTTCATCACTTACGTGTTGGAAGACGAACCCCAGTCTATCAAAGAAGCTATGTCCAGACCGGATGCTCCGCTCTGGAAAGAAGCTATTAATAGCGAATATGATTCAATTCTGCAAAATCACACATGGGAGTTGGTTGACCTCCCAAAAGGTTGTAAGACCTTAGGATGCAAGTGGATCCTTAAAAGAAAATATAAAGCAGATGGATCAGTTGAAAAGTATAAAGCCCATTTGGTTGCAAAGGGTTTTAAACAAAAGGAAGGGTATGATTTCTTTGACACCTATTCACCTGTTACGAGGATTACATTCATTCGTTTACTTATTGCGATTGCTGCTTTGCACAATCTAGAAATATATCAGATGGATGTAAAGACTGTGTTTCTTAATGGTGAGATAGATACTGAAATATACATGGATCAACCCGAGGGATACATTACTCCTGGAAATGAGAAAAAGGTGTGTAAACTCGTTCGATCACTGTATGGACTTAAACAAGCTCCTAATCAGTGGCACTTGAAGTTCGATAACATCATGTTGTCCAATGGGTTTCGAATTACCGAATGTGATAAATGTGTTTATGTGAAAGAAACACCAAATGGCTTTGTTATCGTATGCTTATATGTCGATGACATGTTAATCATAGGTAACAATCACAATGCCATAGTTAATACGAAAAACATGTTAAATCGAAACTTTGACATGAAAGACATGGGATTAGCAGATGTGATTCTAGGAATCAAAATTGACAGGACATCAAATGGAATCTCTCTAACACAATCTCATTACGTTGAGAGAGTGTTGAATAAATTTAATGCATTTGATGATCTACCTGCTAAACACCTCTAGAACACAATGTTCATCTGAAGAAGAACAGAGGAGAACCCGTGGCTCAGTTGGAATATGAAAGGATCATTGGGAGCGTGATCTATATTACGAATTGCACACGACCAGACCTTGCATGTGCAGTAAACAAGCTGAGCAGGTACACGAGCAATCCAAGTCACGAACATTGGAAAACTCTTAAAAGGGTTCTAAGGTACTTAAAGTACACCCTTGACCTTGGGCTACATTACACGAGGTATCCAGCTGTACTTGAAGGGTACAACGATGTTAATGGATATCGGATACAAAAGACTCGTTTTCCACCAGTGGATATGTATTCACTATTGGAGGAGTTGCGGTATCGTGGAAATCCACAAAACAGACGTGTATTGCCCGTTCCACAATGGAATCGGAATTCATCGCTTTAGATCAAGCTGGTGAAGAAGCAGAATGGCTTCGTAATTTTCTGGAAGACATTCCTTGTTGGAACAAACCTGTACCATCGGTAATGGTACATTGTGACCGTCAAGCTGCTATAGGTAGAGCTTCGAATAGTATATATAACGGAAAGTCGAGACATATCCGTCGTCGACACAACTCTGTTAGACATTTGATCTCAACTGGGGTTATAACCATTGACTATGTAAGGTCAAAGGGTAACATAGCGGATCCGCTCACCAAGAGCATATGCCGAGATCAAATGAATAAGCTGATAGAGGGAATGGGTCTGAAATCCACAAAGAAAAACTGAAACATTGGAAACCCAACCATGATGACTGGAGATCCCAAGAACTTGGTTCAAAAGGGAAAACTAAGCTGTGAGTGTGAGATGCACAACACTTGAAAATCATGACCATTCCTGACAGCACTGAGTCAAGTGTTGAGAACCCGTAAAATGTGGTAAAGGCTAAGTCTTTGACTTTTAATGATTCCTAAAGGTCCAGATGGGACTGAGTATGATTGGATACTCGAGAGGAGATCACCTATGTAAATGAGAAGTGAGGGCTGCTTCGACCAAATATTTATGAAGCACAAAAGGGCGTCCATGGCCAAAACGGACAAAACTATGAGAACGAATCGGAGTCGAGACTGACTTATGTCTGCACTGCCTGTAAGGTATACACTGAGGCGGATTAGTTCAAGGCATTATGTCCACTAAACCACAGTATACCCAACAGTGCTGGGCTAAGGAAAGTTCAAAGCCACAAACTACTTTCCCTGAAGCAACAAAGTCTCAATTGAGCTGGAAGATGCTCCTAAATCCGTATAGATGCAATTTTCACTCATGTGGGGGATTGTTGGAAATTTGGTTTTGAAAGTGTTCTAGCACTCAAGTTTGGCCAAATAATTGAGGAATTAAAAAGTTGATTTTTGTAAATTCAACGTGACGAGACCGATCTACTCGCGGAGTAGATGATTGTGGAGTATTTAATATCTCAAAACCGAATTTCGGTGAGTGAGAAATTAATTAAAGAAGATGAAACATTAATGCTCTAGTGAGAGAGTAATTAATGGGTGAGTGTTGACTATGTGTAGTCTTCCCACTCATCCCACATTGGAAACTTAAAGGAAAGTTTCCTAGTATAAATACAAGTTTGTAGTCATGTTCTCCAAAATGGTGCATGGGGACCCTAACCATGAACCACACACGCGCGCGCGCCCCGCCCCCGTCCGGGCCCGGGTTCGTGGTTCTTGGCAATTGGCAATTGGGCTTTGAGTGGGCTTTGGGGCCCATCTATCTTTTTAGATACCCAAAATCTTAAATTGAGTCATTTATTTTTTGGACTAAATGAATTGGGTGATCCATCCGGAATTGGGTCAGCCAAGGAGTCAAGACTTATCCAGGATTCGAATTTTGAATTCGAATTAGAGGTTCGTCGAACCTGGACGTCTCATGCGGTCAAAATCGCCCCACTAGAATCGTGGGTCATAACTGACCACGAAGTTCGTGGGCTTCCCACTTTTTCCTCAACCTCCCGGAGTTGGTTCCGTCCCCCCTCAAAATTTCTTTCAGTCACTTTTCCAAACCTACGAAAATCGACTCCCGCAATTCTGCGTACATACTTTCTTCCCTCTTTCTGCTCATACTCCGAATACATTCGACGAGAGTATTATTTCAATGGTGCTACTGATTTAATACTGTGAACCATTTTACCTTTTGGGATTAATTACGACGATCCTCATGAAAGACTACCGGGGTATTTTGTCTTATGAAAAAAGGGTGCGCCCTTGACTCGGTTATTTTCTTATTCTGTGTTTATATTTTGTTTGTTTCGTGAAACAGTGCAGTATCAGATTAACTATTTTTAACACAATATATATTGGCAACTTTGAGTTGTTTATGCTACCCCCAATTGAAATTTAAGATGTTGTATCATTTACTTTTATTTGTTACACGATATTACTCATTAAGTACGTGGTATAACAATCTAAAGACTAAGGTAGAAAAACCAGAGATAGAAAGACACTACAATTACTCATTAATTATAGTGAAAAGTCTGTAAAAACAAAAAAAAAAAAAAAAGTAGAGAAAGCATAAATATTTCAATATTGTTTAGGGGTGGAACAAGTGAAGTCATCCATCATTGTATTTAAGATTGAATGACCCCGGCCCTCAGTTAGAAGTGTTAACATGTAACTAATTATGATGTATACATTGCAAACTAAGTCGTGATAATTAAGGATTTTCCTTTCGATTGCTATTCTCGCTATGGAAATCCAAACATAGCTTCGCTCACATAATCTCCATTATTTAGTCTAAATAACTAGTAATATATTCCGTATATACAAACCTAACTACTCCAACGCCTCTTTCCCTCCTCAGAGCTCCATTTTCAGCTGACTCGAGTGCAGAGAAGCTGTGACGGCACAGTAGCATAGTATTAGCGGCACGTTATTTCTACATCATACTTTTTGCTTTGTAATAACATAAGGATACGTATTTACCTGAATTCGCTGGAGAGTCGTAACTTAAAAGTGAGTTTCCTGGGGTAATCAAGTTAGTGGTGTCCTCTTCTCTGGCCCAAGAAGGCTGGTGGTGAAGTCCATCAAAAACCCATGGCTGCTGAAATGGATGTTGTCTGTTGCCGTTCATTTGTCCCTCAGGCCACATGGATGGACCAAACATGCCCAGGTAGCTATTATCCATTGGGGATCCACTCTGCAAGAGTACATATAGTTTGATCATTTGCAATTACATGAACCAAAACGTAACTTATTAAACCGGCAGAGTCACAGATTTTAAGCTCGGAAATACTTACTTCTGCTGCTAAGAGGGCGTCGATGTTGAAGTCAATTCTCGGGTTAACAGCAGCAAGTCTCATAGATAAAAACTGAAGCAAAAGAACATTTCTAATCAGTTGAAAGTAGAAAGAATACAGAACAAGACAGAATAAAGTAATTTAATGTATTTTCATTCCCTGCAACAGAATTTATTTTTATTCAATTTACGCAAAAGAAAGTGTAGTGAAATGGGATTCCAATTTCATCAGTGCAATCAACACAAACATTAAGCAGACACAGGATAGGTTGAGTCTAACCTCCACTTGACGTTGAAGCGCTTGCACATGATTTATGATCTCATCTAGGACCATTGCAGTACCCGAAATCTGTTGGGATAAATTTGTGAATTACTCATACACATTAATCTCCAATGAACTAATGAATTTACAACTAACACCTTTTAAACCAACTCTTATCATGGCAACTATCGTCAATTTAATTATCAAATGGTTTCCTCAGTGTTTATTCTTCATTCTTATATGGCCTTAACTGAATGTGGAACACACAGCAAATATAACTTCACTCAGGTGCCACTGTAGTACAACATTTATTCCCAGAAGATATAAGATGGCATCCAACTAAAGATCTTAATACATTCCGGCTATATTTACAGTGACTTCAACACAACTCAATTAAACAAAGTAGAGGGATTAAATAGTGAAAACACCACCCTTATAATGCACTAGTCCACTAACTATGTGCCAAAAATGTTTTTGTTAATGTACCCTTTTTTTTTTTTTCCATAGTACATGGAACGCCATATCTGGCTAAATTGTATGATCCAGAAAAGCCACAAAATTAAATAATGGAGCAAACAAAAATCTGACATGTTTTTTCACTAGGCCTCTTTATCAATGTGAAGATTGGCGCCATTAAATATCACGTTCAGGAAATAAAGGCCATTATTGGTGATACACAAGGATTTTTCCTTTTTCTTCTGGAAATATGGTAATCTAAAGGCTCATCATTAATAGTTTACTCTGATCATCCTCACCAGCTTTCATGTCTAAGAACTGAAAGCCCAGTACACGCTGTCTCTAGTGGTAGTTGATGTCATATCCTGTCGTTTCATTGAAGGTTACCAATACGGAATACTAGATTCGCATCTTCACTGTACATCATGAATTTTACTATTGGTTTCTTAATATTGATTGTGGATAATACACATAGATGGACCTTAGACAGAAACAGAATGCCAAGGGGAAGAAACCAGCAAATAAATTAGAATTAATGTCATCGAAGTCCATAAAGCTTTGGTCCACAATAACATTACATCTTCCAGCTTTTTTCAATAATTCGCATAGCATATTCACTTATCACCATTTCTGTATGTTAATGCACAGCCTCGAAGAAGTCTCGAACAAAATGGAAAGGAATGATACTCATACCCCTCAAAAGGGGTGAAGTATGGTAGATAATATAATTCCAAACACATATTATGATTTTGATTCTCATACCTCACCCGAAACACTCCCAACCAAGCACCCCCTAAGAACTAAGAACCCCAACTGTTCTAGAAAGATGAGAACAATGGCACAACCAATTAATTAAAGTAAAATCATTCTTAAAAAATCATAGTCCAAAGCCAAATCTGATAAAGAGGGGGAAAAGATAAATGTGGAAAATGACACGAGTGCCCTCAGAAAGGACTGATAACAAACCAATATAAAAGGCCAAAAGGTGAAGAAGCAGTGAGAGAATTACGAGACGGACACAACAGAGGCCCTCCACCTTTCTTGGTGCAAAAGCCGTCAGCTTTTTTCTTTCTTTTCCCTCAATTAAAAAGTTGACTACGACCTCTACTATCATCAATATCTTTTACAAAACAAAGGGATATCTAATCTTCAGAAAAAGAAAAAAAGGCAGAGTATAATTAAGACAAAGATAGATTTCCACTCAAGTAATCCAAATCCTAATGACCCTCTAATTCATAATAATATAATTAATCCGTACATAATTAGTATTAGAGAGGAAGATAGTGTTTAAACAGCTGACCTTGTTACATCCTGGGACCAGTTCCTGTAACAGCTTCATCCTCGCATTGATCTTCTCTCTCCGGGCCTGTTAAAACGACAGGTGAGTAATTGCACACTTGAAAGCGCAATTTGCGACTCCTAATCAAGATTAATTAAATGATTAAACACTAATCACGGGACTTAGAATTAGTACTCTTTCAGCTAAGCTATGGCTGTCAGTGGCTTGGCCACGGCGAGCTCTGACATGAACGTATGGCAGCTTCTCCCCACATTCTTCAGAAGCTTCATTTGCAACCGTCTTTTTGCACTCTTTATTCGATTCCTTAACCTGAAATTACAGAACCAAATAATTTCATGTTCAAATAGTACCAGTAATTGTTGCTGGGTTGCAAATAATAACTTTAATGAGACATAAGGTTGCCGAATTTATCCTCAAGTTTTCATAAGAACAAATTCAATCAAGCTTGGATAATGCGGAGTTGATTCGGTTTCCATTAAAAAATGGCTTTGGAATTTACCTTTTTCTCCCTCTCCTTTCGCTTACTGGACTTTGAACTCTGATTTGAAACCGCAGGCGAAGAAGAATTCCGGTGGCACTCCGATGCCAACGGCTCTTGCTTCACCAGATCAATGTTCATGGCGGTCAAAATATTAGTACTCTCCGGTGGATTATCAGCTGAAGCGAACACAGAAAACTTTGACGCGCGGTCAATGAGAGCAATATTGGACGGAAAGATTGGTGGATGCATAGGTTTAGCAGGAAAATCTTCCTTAACTAGGAGCTCCACAGCTCGCGGTGGCGGGAGTTCGAGAAGCGCCGTGAAAGAGGTGCCATCCGTCTCCACCTGACCGGAGATAAGTCCGTCGATTTCGTCGAACCCGAACCCCAATTCCTCGGGTTTGGGTCCGGAAATTCCGGATCTAAATTGCGGGGGTTGAGTCGTATCAGCAGTCGGCTCCATATATTGGGGATAATTTACTAATTTTAGTCAATTGTGATAAGAAACTTGTCCCGAAATTCAAACAAGCCTTCTTTCCGTGAGAAATCTCCGAATTGTAAAAAAAATTGCAGATAATTGAATGGAACTGACTCGAAAAATGGTGAGAGATGCAGCTCAAAAAGGTGAGAAAAAAAAAATACCTAAAAAGTGTTCTGAACTGAACTCGAAGAATTTGAACTCAATCAATTAGGAATAAAGCCGAAATTCGAATATCTCGAGCAAAATTTCAGCATCCTTGCCGGTAAATATGGAGTATCCACGAATTAAAATTCCAGGATTCCATAAAAAGGGGATTAACAAAAATTACTCAACAAACGAAGAGGAGGACGGCAAATTACTCTGATAAGCATTTTTTACTTAATTTACTACGGAAAATGGTTAAAAATAGCTCCGAAACTTTTTCGAACTAACGAGCTCCGAGTCAGTAAAACAACTCGGTCATCAACTCATCATATGAAAGAAATGGAGCTTCTGTATTACTTTTCCGTGTTTTGTAGAGAAAGCTTCGATATCAATGGCGGTCAAAGGGTATTCCCCTGCTTACTTTCTCTCTCTACAGTGGGTGTTGAGTGTGAAATGGATTTGCCTTTTCTTTTTCCTTTTCTTATTATATCAGAAACCCGGAAAACTGTACTGCAAAATGCGAAAGCTACGTTTGGTATTTGGTCCCTACCCTCTCTGCCATGACTCATGACCCATCTTTCTCTATCATCACCAATAATTCCCTATATTATCATATTTCATTCAATTTTATATCAGTGCACTTTAATTGTTTCTTAGGATTTTATTAGTGGTTTTGTTGTTTATGGACTAATTATTAGAATATTAAATTGCGAGTCCATCGCAATTGTGTTACATGTGAAATTTGGGGTAGAGTTTAGCGCTAAATCCATTAGATTATCATTTTCGTTTGGCCATGTGTATGTGTGTGTCAGATTAATTAAGTATATTAATTTGCTTTTAGCGTGAATATTTAACTAATGCCTATAATTAGTTGAGTTATAATAATGCCTATTTATTTTTTAAAAATATTAAACTATGAATACTATTTAACTAATGCCTATTTTTTAAGGTGAGATATTTCAATTTTTCCAATGGTATAAGTCTAATTTATAATGGGAAAAAAATAGTGTTATTTAAAGATGATTCAAAATGGTATATCGAGATACTCAAATAATATCATGGGGGTGTTCTCAAAGATTTATAAATGATTACGGTCATCTAGAATTGTGTGCAAAAGAAACTTAAAATATTTTATTTCTCTTTTAGTAGCTTAAATAAACTTTCATAAGCTATAAATTATAAGCTTTAAAAAGATGCTTTTAGGCTCCATTTGCAAACCCAATAATAGCAAAAGCAAAAGCACTTCTTTTTTAAAAAGATGCACTTAAAACTTATTTGTAACTAATTTTTTAAGTGTTTATTAGTTCTTTTTGCAAATCATTAATTTTTAGGTATTGACTTCTACTTAAGCATTTCTACACACATTCCAAGGAAATATACCACAATACATTTATTAAAAGCACTTCTTTTACAAATGCATTTCTATTTAACCACTTCTTAAAATCACCTTATTTTAAAATATTCCTTATTTTTTATTTTGCTAAAAAAATCAGTTAATATCACTTTTTTAAAGATACTAATGCTTGCAAACACACACTTAGTAACTTATTAATCTTTTTTTTTAACTTTTTTTTTCAAACACTGTCAACTTATACTATTCATCACTTTTTCATAATTATTAATTTTAGTTATTTTTTTTAAAACCATAAGTGTAAACACCCCCTATATTTACATTATTTACATTCAATGCATGTAAGATACATTAAAAGTACATATTATTTCATACTAAAAGTAATTAAGTGACAAATACTTTTATTCACCTTTGAAAAAAAAAAAAACCTATACTTTTATCCACCCTAAGATGACAATGAGACGGGTGTACGTGATAATTTTCCTGATCATAATCTCATTATTTGAGAGACTTTTGTATGAAATAGGCTCATGTATAAATTAATGTTCAATTTAAGTATATTTGCGATACTTTATTTTTAAGTATAGTTTGATTAATGTCCAATAAACTTATGAGTTACTCCCTCCGTTCCAGAAGACTTAGCACACTTATTTTTTGATCGTTTTTTGCGTGCGAGTTGTTTATTAATATTTGAAATAATAAAGTGATTTTTAAGGTGGGGTATGATAGTCTTATCCCTCCTCTGTTATACGCATTTCTTAAAATTACTTTATCATTTTAAATACTAATAAAAAACTCGCTCGCTAAAAAAACAAAGTGGAAACGAAGAATGTCTAAAAGTCTTTCCGGCAAAGGAAGGAAGTATATAGCATAATGGGGGAGATTTTTATCATATACAAATTTGTTTCATATAAGTATTTTTTATTACTATTTTAAGTTTGATCATGAACAATATCGATTTGTTGAAATTCAAATTAATAGACTTCAAAAAGTGTAATGCATGATATCCTTGTTGGTTGATTTTTTTTTTTCTTTTATAAGAATGTGTGTTTGATTAAACTGTCAATTTGGTACAAAATATTTAACCAATTTATCAAAGCTTAATTTAATTAACAATTAAATTACATTTAAACATAATTTTCAAAGTAAAAGATTAAACAATACTACCTAGTTATTCTGAGCATAAGGTGAAAACAATATTTGATTAAAGTAACTCAGATTTTCCAATTTAAGCTATACCAAACATGCATGTGATAACCTTTATTGAGTCGATCTAATTTTTGGGCGAGATCGTTTTCGGTTGCCAAACAAAATGGCCATATAACTTGTGCAATGTTCGGTTATATACTTATATATGCTTACTTATATATTTATTTATTTTTGTAGCATACTTATCGAATTAGAGCAAATAATCTCTATTAATAATAATAAAAATGGTCAATTCAGAGTCTGATAGATGACAAAATTATCAATTTAAGGTCTGTAAGATTTTTTTTATCGATTCGAAGCCTGGAAGATAGAAAACTATCGATCCATATTAACCGAAAAGAAAAAAATTATCAATTTGAAATTTCACATTTTTAAGGTAAGTATTTTAACACTTATATTTCATATATTTATTTAATGTTCTTATTTTTTTTAATTTTTGGGGTTTACTGTTCAGGGGATATGTGTTTACGTTGACCATCTACAAATAGTAATATCAATTACAATAGTCAACTAATATATTTGGATGTGTTTACCAGAGACCATCTATTATTAGTGATACCAATTACAATAGTCAACTAATACATTTGTATGTGATTACGAGAGACGACATTCCATTAATGATACCGATTATAACAGTCAACTAATAACTTTGGATGTGTTTACGAGAGGGGACATTCCATTAGTGATACCGATTACAATAGTCAACTAATATCTTTAGATGTGTTTACGAGAGACGACATTCCATTAGTGAAACCGATTACAATAGTCAACTAATACCTTTGGATGTGTTTATGAGAGACCATCTACCATTAGTGATACTAATTAAAATAGTCAACTAATACCTTTGGATGTGTTTACGAGAGACGACATTCCATTAGTGATACCGATTATAATAGTCAACTAATACCTTTGGATGTCTTTACAAGAGACGACATTCCATTAGTGATACCGATTACAATAGGCAACTAATACCTTTGGATGTGTTATGGTTCAAAGTTTAGGGTTCATCGTTTAGGGTTTAGTGTTCAGGATTTAGGGTTTTAGTGCCAAACATGGCCTTAAAATTTATAAGCCTCGAATTGATAGTTTATATCTTTTAGGTCCTGGATTGATAGTTTTCTATCTTTCAGGCCTTGAATCGATAGAAAAAATCTTTCAGACCTTAAATTGATAGTTTTACTATCTTTCAGGCCCTGAATTGTTACAGTTACAAATTAATATTTTTAAGGATCCGCTTGGTTGGAGGTAATGAAAGTGAGTAATGAGAATTATATCTATTAATGTTGCTTTGTAGCTCAATACACAAGTAATAAAAATAGAAGTGAGTAATTAATTACCCTCACTCACTCAACTCAGCTCACATAATAATCAATAATTTTTAGTGATTAACCTCTCAATGACACTAATTACTATTATAATTCTCAAGTCATACCCAAACGGACTCTGAGTATTCCGCATGCAATACTCATTTCTTTAGTTCCGCCTTAAAGGCAATATTACGTAATTTAGGTTGTGTTTGCAAAATGCAAATGCTATGGGGTGGAGTCGGTGGACTATATACTTAAATAAAACCATCTCATAGTATAAAACTCTCTCTTGCTTGAGAATTGAAATGCTTAATTGAGGCCCAAGGCAAAATAGGGAGATGTTTGATGTATGGAGAGAAATAGTACGGGCAAATAGGCCCATCTTCTTACGAAGCGGGTTGACATAGACACTACCCTACCCGACCACCGTTTTCCATCGTTAGTGGGTAACCCCTCATTTTCCTCACATTTACTATACCCCAAATATCGCCAATTATAAAATCTAGAATAACTGATTAAATTCCAAAATAAAAATAAAAATGTTGATCCAACTGATCAAATTCAATAAGGTTGTCTTTAAATGGTGTTTCGCTTTCATTTCATACATGTCGGGTCACACTTTTTTTTTTTTGGCATTGTAGAAAATTATACGAACAGATATAACATACATATTTCTTAAAATGTCAAAACACTCAAAATTCATACACTCACAATATCATTATATTTATTTTAAATAATATCAATAAAATAAATTTTTTAAGTTTTCGTGTTCTGGAAAATGTGTACGTTATCCCAGGACGGAGGTAGTATTTATTTGTTTTTTGGGTGCTATTTGATTTATTTATTTGTTTTTGGGTGATGATGCGTCTTATTTCATGTACTTATTTATTAAATTATTTCTTGAGTTCTGAAACAAACCATTTAATGCTTTCCTTATAAAACATTTGAAAATTCAATTATATAATATTTTCATTTGCTTATTGATATTATTATTTTATAAGGTGTTAATGGTGAAGCAGAATGTGGTCAATATTGTCGGCCCAATAAAGAAGTTAGCAGAGAATTAGCACAGTTACTTTTGTAGCCCTCTGCGTCGGCCTGCTTTCCCGTTTGGGCATTAATTACTGCATCTAATTACTGCCATCTCCACCGCTAACAAATGACTAAGCAAATCAAAATAATACTACACCTATTATTTGTCGAAAAAAGCCTATAAATGTTCTTGCTCCCTCCGTCCAAAAGGTAAAAAATAAAAATCGATTCCAAATTTTGTTTCAAAATTATTACTCACTCCGTACCAAACTTGTTTTCCTCTATTTCGTTTTGAGCGTCTCATTTTTATTTTTCTATTTCCTTAAATAAATATTTATACTTTATCATTTTATAAAATAAAATACTAATAAATAATTCTTGTTAATTCCAACTACTTATCACTTTATCATATAAAATAATAATAAATAATTCTTTCTACTTTAATATTTTATCACTTTATCATTTTTTCTTAAAATTTGAGCACACAGTAAACAAAAAAATAAATGTGGAACGGATGGAGTATTTTTTTTAATAATTTTTTTTACACCCAAATACAACAAAAAATGGTGGTCATCTACAAACGCTATACTTTTAATCAAGTTTGATATATGTATATAATATTACTTAAAAGGCATGGCTTTTTTCCTTGATTTCATTTTTACTCCACTATCATTGTGTTGGTGGGCACAGTCTTCTGAATATGTGTAGTCAATTTATATAAATTAAAATTTTATTAGTATTAGTACAGTTAAAAATATGCATATTTCCATGAGACGGTCCCATGGTGAGATGTGATATAAATTAAGCATTGACGTCTTAATATTTTAAAAATGATGGATATAATTTATGCTAAATTATAATCCGTCTCATGCAAATTTTTGTCGGTTAAAAATACTAGTATTTTACTAGCATTTTACACATACGTTATACGTGGCTTGTGCTGGAAACCAATTCGACATCAATAATAATCTCTAAAGCCTACTAGACAAAATTACTATGCTATAATATCCCTATCTAATCTACAAAAAAGAGCTATAAATTATCAAGGGTGGCATAAATACGTTAGAACAATAATTAGCAGTATAATTAAAAGAAGCATCATTCCAGTTTTATATCTACCTATAATAGAAGACGACCTAGCTATGAAATAAGTTGTAACTTCTAACTTCATATTCTTTTACAAGGTACTTAATTACGCTCTTTTATCCTTTACACCCACGGAACCTAACTATTCAAATTATTAATTTAATCTGTTGACGTGGAGAGGAGTCATAGGATGATATATATATATATATATATATATATATATATATATATTTAAAGCATACAGTAGAACAAGTATAAGTATATTGATCTCTTATATTTTATCAATTTGTTAGGAATATATGAATATACACTAGGAAAATAAAGGAAAGTGTTTGGGTTGATGAAGTAAATGCGACCGGTTAAAAAGTTTATTTAGCTAATTTTATTTTAAATATTTTATAAATTATAACATCTTTTAAGTTATTATAGTGTTTAACTATAAAATCTATAAATTTTTCAATATTTAAAAAAATTTAATTTTAATTTAATATATATATTTGTATATTGATATGTTTAGATCGGGTTTGGACAAGGCTCGATCGGGGACTGGGCCGGGTTCGGGTCAGCTGGAGCTGAGTTTGGGACTAGGTGTGATGAGTTGGGGTTTAATTTATACAAATTTAATATATTAAATTAGGACATCCCAGTTTATATTTTTAAAATCTGAAAAAAAAGGGAATAGCTTATTTTAATTTCCTCTTATATAATTTATATTTATCTTTTCAAATGCCTATAAAGTTCTGGACCACTAAATCCTCGGCCTAAATGTGTGTAAATTTAAAGTAAACATTATATTTCATCATTAGACAGCAAGAAGTGGGCCTTTTGTGCCGCGACACTCACGTGATTAGGGTCCCCAGCCCAAATATTTGGGCTTTACCTTTTGGGCCCACTTTCTAATTATTATTTAATCAAGCCATTCTATGAAAGCACAGATACTCATTGGCAATGTGGAATAATTTTGAGGATTATGTGATTTGAAGTATGATCCAAGTAGCCAGTAGGTTTCTTATTTATTAAATATCTTGTATTTGGTCATGTTATCTCTCATATGGATTGATATTGATATTTTATTAAATAGAAGTATTTTCATCTTAGTAGGTTAAAAATGTAATTTTACCATATATACAAATCTAATACTCCATAAATTCAAATCATAAATGGCCAATCGCCGTATATTTTAAATCTCAATCATAATGATAAAAATTCTTTTACATTAACTTTTTATTCTTTATCACTTTATCATATAAAATATTAATAAACAACACTTTCTACCCCCAATTCTCATTTTTTTTATCATATAAAAAATTTAATAAACAACTCTCCCTACCCCCCATCACTTTATCACTTTATCACTATTCCACTAAATAAAATGTCAATTCGATTAAACCGAAAAAAAATAAAAACTATCAATTTTAAGGTCTTAAAGATTTTTTTTATCGATTGGCGCAGAAGATAAAAAAAAACTATTGATTTCATTATTCAAAAAATAAAAACTATCAATTTGAAATTTCAGTCACACATTTTAAAACCATGTTTGACACTTATATTTCATATCCTTATTTCACGTATTTTATTTTTTTTTTTTTTTTTGGATTTTATGGTTGAGGTTTATGATCCAAGCAGGTTTAGGGTTTATTAAAAAAGTTTAGGGTTCATCGTTTAGGGTTTTAGACTTTTAGTGCCAAAAATTGGCCTTTAAAATTTATAAAGCGCCGAATTGATAGTTTATCTTAGGGTTTTGAATTGATAGTTTTCTATCTTTCAGGTCTTGAATCGATAGAAAAAATCTTTCATCCCTTAAATTAATAGTTTTACCATCTTTCACACCCTGAATTGATAAAACTATAAAATTTAAATGCCTCTTGAGTGGTAATTGTTGAATACATACCTCAAACATACCTGATTTTTCCCATTCTTCATACTAAATGATGTCTGTACTATTTTCGCCCATTTATCACATCTTCCCCATAAAATTTACTTAAGAAAAATATATTAGTATATCAACATCATCGACAGCCAGTTATGTTTCATGGGACCACCGAGGGTAGAAGAGAAATATTCATCTAAATACGTGATTTGATTATTTTTAATGATTCTGACACAGACTTTAAGACCTAAACAGCTCATTAATGATTGATGTCCTCGGTTTTAATTTTGAAGATCCACCACATTGATATTAACTTGGGCCAAATCCTTAATAATGGTTACAAGTTCTTTTACAATTACGGTTTCACCTCATTAAAAATAATGTGATACTTACGAATAATTATAATCTAGTATTTAATTAAAACTTACTTTACTGAAGATGAGAATAGAGTTCAATATTCCACACTTCGATTATAAATTGTTGTGCAACTATAAATTGTGCAACTATAAATTGTTCGACTCTAATCCAAAAAAAAAAAAGGAAAAATGTTTCAACTCGATTAATTTTTTTAAAGAATGCATTAATTGCGTTATAAGATGACGTTATGACTTTTAACACTTTTGGGAAGGGTGGGTGTGATTTGTGATTGGTTATAAAAATGCCTTATAAAAAGCATCGCCTCATTTGAGTTTCGATTAATTTACTGTCATGGCCCTATATGACTACAGTTTGGATCGACACCAACTTTGACAAGACCAATATGAATTTGATGAGGCATGGCCCATTTAGAGGCCCACATTGGAAACACTGAGACAACTTCAGTCCAGACTTTGCCACGGAAAAGGACCCAACATTATGCAAAGGAAGTCACGGAGTTAATACATTTATTTTGGGCCCAAAAAGTAGTGGCCCACATTGTGGGGACAACTCCTACTCATGGATTTTTTCTTGAGAGATCCGATAGATGTTATATCGAGTAAAATATGTTGAGAAATATTTTAGATATTACACCGGACATATTTCATTCGTTACATAATCTACAAATCCCATATTAAAGTTGCATCTGAATTGAATGATTTCATTTGTTGAGAAGATCTAAAGCACTCGTGTGGTAACTGATATACTATAAATGAAGGGCAGTTATTATATACTGTAATATCTGTTTCATCTTTTAAGACACTTTCTTGATAAATTGGAATTTAATTTGGCATTTGAAAATTATTAACTTTGGATATGATGGTAGGGGACAAGTGATAGAGCTAATGGGCCCAATGTTTGTAATGGGCCCAATGTGGTCTCTCTTTACCTGTAGTTCAATTATTTGAATATATTGATTACACGCAGATACGGGTAACCTTCTGTCTTGCAGCCCATCAGCTGTAGGGCCCAATAAACAGCCTGGAATACGATTTGGACCACATACCATCGCTATACATGAAACCAATTGATAATACTATTTTTTTATGAGAAGAAAAATTCAACTGTTCAGTCCGTTTCACGATATCATCCTTATATACTCCCTTCGTCCCATTCTTAAAGGGTAAGTTACTGTGTGCTCAAATTTAAAAAAAAAATAATAAAGTAATAAAATGTTGGAAGTAGAAAGAGTTATTTATTAGTATTTTATATGATAAAGTGATAAATAATTGAAGGTAAAAAGGATTGTTTATTAATATTTTATGTAATAAAGTGATAAAGTGAAAATTTTAAAAGATTTTATTTAAAATTTTAAAATTTTAAAATTCTGACTACCAAAATGAAAAGTATGCAGTTAAGTATAGAGCGGAGTAACATTTTTCCAACTTTTTTTTTTTTTTGACGGAAACATTTTTCCTAACATAATGAATAAGTAAAATATTATTTTACAATAAACAATTTAAATCAGTTGCCTCACATTGAGATCCCCTATTACAAAATACAGGAAAAAAGACCACATTTGAATAGA
The DNA here is from genome assembly GCA_037126765.1 of Stenogyne calaminthoides. Classification (NCBI taxonomy): domain Eukaryota; kingdom Viridiplantae; phylum Streptophyta; class Magnoliopsida; order Lamiales; family Lamiaceae; genus Stenogyne; species Stenogyne calaminthoides. The sequence continues at coordinate 77,042 of JBBCBC010000082.1, forward strand.
TTTTCTAAATTGGGATGAAAGAAGCACACCACATCTGTTTGTTCCATAAATATAACCAAAATCAGTACTTCCTCTACTTCATAAAATATCATCATGAAGAAAAACCACGACAGCCCAAATTTATAAAGAAGGTTGCAATGGTGAAATACAATAAATGAAGAAACTAATTCTAGCCTAGAATCGTGATCGCGGGTGTGTGTGGAGGCATGTGACGGGAGGTTAACCTGCGCTGATGTTTGAGTTAAGAAAAATGGCTAACCATGTTAACTAAGTTGAAGATTCTGAGTTGTTTGGGCTGAACAGCGCATTCATCTCAGACTCGGATACTTTGAAGTTTGAACGTGAAAAATCGAGCAGCTGAGACTCAATGTATATCAAGCCAATTCACAGCATCATCATCATCAGCGAATACAGCATGCACGACAGATAAAGCAAGCCTGCAAAAATTAGGTTATAAATCATGAATAGTCCACAATGTAGAGTCTCCAATTTTTCACATTATCAGTCAAGAAAAAGGAATTATTGTGCGACTAGAAACTTAATTCAATGGTTCTTCAAAAAAAAAATAAAAAAATTTAATCTAATGGATGAACTGGCATTGTTCAGCTACACTGTAAAAGATACGAGAGTATTCTGCTGAGCTTTTTGGTAGGGAATGTCACCTCATATTCGACTTGATTGCAAATCTATTAAACTCAAATTCAATTTGATTAATTATAGGAATATCTGAAGAATTGTTATTTAATCCAATTAAAAAGACTCAACTACTTGAACAACTAATTATATTGAGGATAAATACTAAAATACCCTAAGCTCGATAAGGCTCTTATGTTTACCGAGCTGAGAAGTATTAAGATGCAGCTCCACTTAGTTAAATACAAGCTTTCTTTAGTTGACCCTGTAGTACGTGAACAGACAAGACCTTATAACACCCCTATTTATGGACATGCAGAAGATGCACTGACAAGCAAAATATATTGGGGTCGAGAAAATATGTTAAAAAGAGTAAAACTACAGAGGGGCAGGGGTGTCAACGTCAAAAGATGACTCTACTTTTTCCTCGCACTTACTAATTTCTAAAATTCAAGTACTAGAGAACGGAAATCTAATTCTTCACTACTGGAGAAGAGAACTGACAGCACCGCAGAAAATGTCCCTGCAGCAATAGTTCTAAATCCAAACAACATAGATTTAATCAGAATTTGTAAGAATGTCATTTACTCTTCATTAAACAAAGAATGAAAGGGAAACCATCTTTAGCAAACCTGGTAATGACTAGACCAAAGAAGAGGACATAAAATACGAGCTTAATTATCCGAGCTTTCTTCTCCGCATCAACCACTTTAAAGACCTCAGTGACATCAATAAGATGTTGCTTTGAGAGATACCTGAAAGGATAAGGGAAGGACGAGTTCAATAGAAAGAAGCTAGCATTTCAAGCGTGAACAATAGCCACAACTCTTCCTCTCCCCTTTTTTGATACCACATCTAGTCATTTACCATAATTTATTTGCATATTAATACCCCATTCTCTAAAAGCACATACTTTTCGATTTACCTCCTGATACTGCATTATGTATTCAAACCTCTTAATCTCTTATCCCCTATGTTATGTTCTACTTCAAACTATCTGTTATAGTGCCAGATTTATACTGGTTATGCATTGACATATGTAGCTCTGATTCAGAAGTAATAAAAATAAAGCATAGCATGGTTGATTAGTTGAATACTTACTGCTTCAGATTATAGTATGCAGGAGGCAGTGAGAGCAAGAATACGATCCAGTGCCCTGTCATGAGAAACAGAATGCAGAACGCGCCATGTAACAAATACTCAGGAACTATCACATAGTTGATGCGAGATGATAATTCATATGGATTCAAATAATCTGCCTCCAAATCCGAGAACCCAAGGAACTACACAAAACGAATGATACCTTAAGAACGCCCCCTCATATCAAGAGCATAAATTTTGCTAACAGACACAGTTAACAACTTCATAAGAAAACAATTGCAGGTGTAAGATTGAAAATAAGATGGCACGGGGAGAAAGAGACCACAATATCAAGTGATGCTATCATAAGAGTCTTTTAGCTAGGAGAACACCAACCCACAACTCAAAGAATTTTAAACAGATCGACCAAATTACAAATTCTAAAACTGTGTTTAAATCGGATAGGGTTCAGTGTACAAATATACTTAACCAATACAGAAAACTACAAAATTTCAAAGAAAATAGAGATTCAATCAAAGATTTCTAACACAAACTGCGACACATATAAGAAATAAAAGTCGAGCAACCCACTGCCTATATCCACAATCATTAGCAGTCCTAGTGATCCATATTTCAATAGTTCATAGAACAATCTAGTACACTCGTCCATATAGAATCTCCATAAGAAGCACATTTGGAACATAAGTACATAACTTGCAGGATTTTTTTCCAACTCAGGTGATCTAAGTGCTACAAATGAAATGCAAACTATATTTCATTGTCTAGCAACATTAAGCTTGCCAAATGCAGTAAAAAAATGAAATAGCCATAAAACAGTTGCTACGAGTGAAAGGAATAGTCGAACAGTTAATGAAATTGAAGGAATCTATTTAGCATATACACAAGAACCTCCAACAAAATCAAATCTTTATTTTTATTAACACAAGTGGGATATTCCTATTTCGACACAACGTGCTATGCTCTAACTCGCTGCTACAAAATTTTCAATTTTCCCACCACCCGAATACTGCACTGAGAATATATAACAAATTACTCAAAAGGCGGAAAAAGAAACCCTAGAATACCTGATAAAAGTTTAATCCAATGAGAGTAAGATTTATGATTGTAAAAATAATCCAGAGAATTGGATCCCAAGCCATAGTTTATTTGTTTTTCTTCTTCTCTGAAGAAAACTCTACAGACTCAATTCACAGCCACACTGTCAAAGATTCTTGAACCCTTTTCGTCTCCCCGCTGGGAATGGGATTAAGAAAAAGAAAAGTAATTATTTGATTCAACCTTGTAAAGTAACGACTCAAAGTGGACTGCGAAACATTAATAATTTTGTTTTTTTAATTAAAGATGAGACGAGTCGTCTAACAGTTCGTTTGGCTGCGTTAAAAATTAAAATATGATGATCTAATTTCCAAAATTAATGGTGTGTTTTGAAACACTCAAAACAGCTTTAAAAAATATTTATTTCAAACAATTTTCATAGGTTGCTTTAAAAATAAATATTTTTAAAAGTTATTTTAAATGTTTCAAAATACACCCTAAGTGAAGTCAGAAACTATACTCGTTTGAAAAAAATTATAGTAATTGTTTCACATTTACAATTTTATATACAACTATAAAGGAAATGTGTTGACCAAATATTTGGGTACCAATAGGCAATAGAAGCAAACCAGTGACCCCTTAATTTTTAGAATTTGGATTCCTGTAATGGCACCGTGAATTAAGCAAAGGGCAATAATTATATTATATACTTGGTCCTATGGATGGCAATGGGTTGGGGCGGGAAAAGATTAAACTTACCCATTCCCATCCCTAATTTTTAATTGACCCGGAAGAATTTCAATTATTTTTTCACATTATTTTTTTAATGGCCCATTCTAAAATAAATAAATAATATAATATTAAAAATATATTTATCATTTAATCTTTACCTTGTAAAATATGTTTATACGAATATAAATTTATAGTTTAAATGTCATATTGTACTTTATATTATGTTTTATCAATATATATTAGCTTAAAAATTACTTATAAATTTAAACTCTTCATATTTATGCTACACATAATAATAAATAGTAATAAAATTATATATATTTATATTATGTATATTAAAATTTTAATATATAAACAAAATTAAGTGGGGGCAAAAGATATACTCGTTTGAAAAAAATTATAGTAATTGTTTCACAAATACAATTTTACATACAACAGGTAAAGGAAATCAAATTTCATCCCTAAACACTTTGCAGTTAACCAATTGCAATTACTGCATAGGATCCAAATCCTAATTTTTAATGGTCGAGAAAATAATTTCTTAATTAAAGTCTATTAGCTCAAAAATACTACTCCATAGTCCACTTTACAATTTAAACAAGGATAGAAACTGGGTATCAGCCAAACAGCCCAGTATCCAATTTTGGGCTTACTCCAGGCCCATAACGCCTTTAGAAATTGGGCCTCCTCAACTCCAACTACCGGTTAAAGAACGACGCCGTTTTCGAGCCTTGAGCTCCTTCTGGGCTTAGGATTTAGGAACCACTGAGAGCTATGAGCACAAGAGCAGGAAATCGTGAATTTCTTTCCACTCTGCTTGTTCATTTCTTCATCAAATGCTAAAAGCTCAGAGGTAATTGTTCTTTACGTGCTTGCTTATTATATTCTTTGCTTTTATTCTGTAATTGCTTATTGCTTTTTATTGAGTTTTACTGGACAAAGTTTTTTGTACTGGATATTGATTTCTTTTTCTTGCATATTCAACTGTCTTCGGGGTGTGATGTAGGTAAAATATGCTAAATACTTGTTTATGTCTTATTTTGACAGTTGTTATTAAAGCTGGTGATTCTATTTAATACTAATATACTATTGTTTATTTCTCCATATTTAAATGTATTACATGTTTAACCTTGATATCATCGACCCATTGGTGTCTTGAAAATTTTCGTGGTTTCAATTTATTTAGGGCCATCCTGTGTAATAACATGTTAGTGTTTCTATAGAGATTTGGAACAAAGAGATACATGCTATTGCTATGTTTACTTCTGTTTTGGTGAGTTTCTGGGTGAAGAATTATGTTGAAAGAGATTTAGTTTGATGTATTTGAAAGTGTGTTGTGTCCGTGAGAAATGCATTAACATGAATATGTTCTTATTTATGGTGTCTTGTTCTAATTTCTGGCTGAATGAGTAATGAGAAATTAACTACAAGGATAATGATATGATAAGTACCCTGTTTTTATCTGCAGAAAATGTTTGGTTGCCAATTTTAAATTGGTTTTCACAATGTCCAAATTGACATGATATATTCTAGCTGTATCTAATTAAAATCTTTTTCTCTGCAAGGGTTCTTTAACTGTCCATTTGCTTAAGCCAATATGCTTGGCTGTACTCCCATCAGCACATGCTCAAAAAATGTAGTCTGCTTAATTGGAAGCATCCAAAGGCAGATGATTGTTCGTGTTTCTGATGCCTTTGAGAAATCATCATGCCATTGTTTTACATTTAGCAATCATCCAAGATTACATTATACTACCACCTATGCATCCCAAGCGAAGTCTTGTTCTCCTATAAATGGCTTTCGGGCATTCCAAAGGAACTGTTTCAGGTCTTGTACATCCAAACACGACATAACTTGCCATTCATTGACGATTAAAGGCATAGTTAACCCTAGAAGTTACGGAAAACATGCGTTAATGTTTCAACTGGAGACCAAAACATGAACTTGAAACTTTTGATGCCCAAACAATCACAGACTTCCAAAATTAAATGTAGTGTAGGACCTTTTTCTTGGCGACAGTGCAATTTCTCTTCTGGCATTCTGTTTGGATTATTGCTTTGTTATTCCACATCTCAACCTTCTTATGCTGAAGCACCTGAGGGAAACGAAAAGAATGAAGGCTACCCACACAAGAAAAAAGTCCTAACGAACTACTCTGTGATTGGTGAGTAGGCAAGTAGCATCTTATTATCTTCACTGTAGTTTCTTTCAGGTATTCTTGCGATTGATATTCAAACTTATTACAATTTGAAAATCATAATGCTTGTGATGATTATAATAATGCATTTGGTGGAGATAGTTTCCCTATTCAAAAGATGTTGTTCATAACTCCATAAACATCAGCTTCCACTAATTTAGGTTACTGTTCCTCCAAACAGGTATTCCTGGAGATGGGAGATGCTTGTTTCGTTCTGTTGTTTACGGAGCTTGTGTAAAATCAGGAAATCCAGCGACCGAATGAGGACTCTCAAGGGCAACTAGCGGATGAATTACGGGCTAGAGTATGTTGCAACTTCTTCTTTTCAGTTGAGAAATTTCAATGACATATATACCAAAAGTTAAATACTCGATACAAGCTCAGAGTGCTATTTTATTTAGTTTTTGGTAAGGTTATATTTAATGAGGCTGCAAAACAGTGACATGAGATTGAAGGTGAATGCTGCTATTCGAAATTGATTTTTGTTCACAATGACCAAGAATTAAGAATGCTGTGTTTAAGAAAAGAAAAGTTTTTGAAACTTTAGGGGTGTTGAGGATTCCAACAATTGCCAATTGTCTTTATAAAGTGCCCATGTTATCAGGTGGCCGATGAATTAATCAAGAGACGAGAAGAAACTGAATGGTAAGTCTATCGATATTTCATATTCTCTGGCATTTAGCTTGCCCTCTTTGTTAATACCTACGTAGCAGTTCTGTTCTTCAAAATTTATCCTCTCTTGGTACATATTTTGTCCATTCTTTCCCTTGATGCAAGGGATTTTTTTAGTTAAAATAGTTAACTAATTCAGCAATTTTTATTGAATATTCTGCATTCGGAGATGTAATAATGATTTCTCATTGGCGGATATTTATCACATTTGATTTGCTGTAAAGGTTTATAGAAGGCAATTTTGATACATATGTTTCACAAATAAGGAAGCCTCATGTATGGGGAGGTGAACCTGAATTGTTGATGGCTTCTCATGTTCTCCAGTAAGTCTTTATTAGTCTATTAATAGCAACTTTTGCTGTATACGTTTGCAGCCCCTAAAGAGTTCTTTATATACACAGTGGTGAAATGTGATACATAAACTAATATATATCATAACTACCAGGATGCCTATCACAGTATACATGCGTGACCGAGATTCTGATGGCTTGATATCTATTTCCGAGTATGGACAAGAATATGGCAAGGATAATCCTATTAGAGTCCTTTACCATGGTTATGGTCATTATGATGCACTGCACATCCCAGGTAGGGGAGGAGCAAGGCCGAAGCTTTGATATTTCATCATGAACACAGTAATATTTGCAAAAAGATGCAGTATAATGGATGGTTGTTATATTCTATTATATATGGAGTACATAGCGTTTGATTTGCAAGGTATTATGAGTAGATTAAACTCTTTGATAAATACCATATTCACTATCACAAATATTTACTATATTCACTATCACAAATTTCAAATTCACTATCACAAATATTTACCATATTCACTATCACTAATATTTCTTTGCTGCTTTGTAGCTTTAAAATGTTAGGAGCATTAACAGATTAATAATGAAAAGTACACTCGATCTATGCCATCGAACGTAGCATCAAGTTACATGGATCACAAATATGAGAAAAAGTGCAAATTATATTTGTGATTGCATATTATTTTTGTCAAAGTCTTTCTTGTGTTTGGGATATAAATGTTGTATGCAGGTCTTCTGATATGCATAGCAAATAAGATTTCAATTTGGGCTTTTCTGATATGCATAGCATTTCAATTTGGTTCTTGCCTTTGTAATGGCTCTAATGCTTCTATTACCCTTCGAATTTGGAAGGTGATTCCCTGAAAAGGCAGAATGTCGAGTATGTGCATTTAGCTGACAATATATCTTGACACCACTTGAAAATCTATTCACATTTAAATTGTCAAATTATTATTTGGGTTTGGGTCCATCTCCATTTGTTAAATAATTAAATAATAATAAATAATTTGTTATTGAAGTTTTAGACTTAAATAGGTAGTTAAAGAAACAAAGTTTTAGTCCGCTTTCGAACTCGGGGGACAACTCGGTTTCAGATTCAAATTTTAAGAAAAAATAAAATAAAATAATAAGTTATTTAATAGTCAAGATATGCACAAATGAGATGATCATGGATTAAGCTATATGTAATTATAGTATCTCTAGTATCAAATTATTTATGTACATGTAATGAATTTTTATCAAATTATTGTTGGTTAAGCCAAAATATATGTGTTTGTAGCATTTTATGATTTTCAATATAATATTTATAAATATTATTTAAAAAGTAAATAAAGAGTAAAAAAAATTAAGAGAATGAGTATATATTTACCACTTTTAGACTTCTCATAAACACAATTTCTTCTAGACTTCTAGTTATACTAATGCATTCTTTTAATGCACGGTAGAGATATTTTTTATATTATGATTAGGAGAAAAGTTTAAGAAATTTAGATAAAAAAATTATAAATTACCTTTATTGTTCCGGATGTTTCTACATCATTTCATAAATAAAAGTGTCGATAACTCAAGTGGTTAGAGCTTCACCACCTAATACCCGAAATCTCGGGTTCGAGGCACGGAATATTTTAAGATAATCATATAAATTCATAAAATAGTTTATGATAATCATATAAATTCATGAAATCTAATTATAATCATTAAAATATGAGTAGGTTTCTTGTGAAACTCGTGTGAAACTTGTTCAACTTATATTTTATATTAAAATATATTTTTAGAGATTATTGTTGTAAAAGAAAAAAACAATTAAAATAAAACCAAAAATCAGTTGAAAAATGAAAATAATGCGGAGGAGACTCAATATATGTGTTTGTAGCATATTACGTTGTAGGTGTCAGTAAGCCAAATTGAATAGATATTTTAAATAAGGCAAATCTATTTAAATATGACATATTTGCGTCAGACAGTTTCATCATAAGAGAGCATAATTTAAACATAATATTTTAATATTTTAAAATTGATGATTGTTAATTTATGCTAATTTATACAAACCTCGTTTTATATACGAGAGTATCTCATGTGAATTTTTATCATTTTAAATTGAGCTTTGATCCGAATGGTATGCCATTAAAATGAAGACAAAAAACTTCGTTGTTTCTATAGATTAACGTCGTAGGCGGGATACAATTTTCCTATGAAATCACACTCACCCGGTTTAAAGTATTAAAACGTCAACTTTTTTCAATTTATGTTTAACACTTTTTTCTTTGTGAGGACAAATCCACTTAAAACGTACATCTAAAATGAATTGTATTTTTACTACTCAAATAATTATATATTATAAATAATATTGGAAAACATATCGTTAAATTTATTATTGATACTAGTTTTGTTAGAAACCAAATATATCTTGATGCTATTCGGAAATGATTTCTAAAACATCCATACCAATACCATTTATCTCTCATCTCCTCTATTGGGAAGCAGCAGCACTCCCAAAATGGCAATAGTGTAATTAAAACGCAAGAAACGGTTAATGGGTCCCGCACTTGCCGTTGGTCTTTCATTCCCGAGCTTCGATCCTCTGTTCCCAAAAATCTTCCAGGCTCAAGAAACCTTACCAAACTCCACAAAATCATCTTCACATTAATTGAGATTGATTGATTGATTGATAATCAAATCCTTGATTCTGTAATTTAGGGTTGAAAGCCAAGGAATTGTCTGGATCATAGCTTTCATTTGTTTTGAATGAAAAGATTGTTGGAATACTGCATTTTTGAAAATTGAGGAATGATCCATCGGAAGAAGGGAAAAAGTTACAATAAATCCCGTTGAAGATTATATGCGGGAAATTGTGATACTTGGAGGATTTGATCTGAAAGGGTGTTGTGATAATGTCAAATTTATATGGAGGGGATTTTAATCAGAAGATTGATTATGTGTTCAAGGTTGTATTGATTGGCGATTCAGCGGTGGGGAAATCCCAATTGCTGTCTAGGTTTGCTAGGAATGAATTCAGCTTGGAATCAAAGGCCACAATTGGTGTTGAATTCCAAACAAAGTCACTTCTAATTGATCACAAAACTGTCAAGGCTCAGATTTGGGACACCGCAGGTCAAGAAAGGTTCGATTCTCAAAATGTATTTTCATGGGCTGCTTTTATTTTATCTTGTTTTTACTATTATTGTTACTTTTGTGATGAACATTCATTATTTATGTGAAATAAACTCTTTTCAGTGATTTTATCAAGATTAGAATCCAATAATAACAAATCTATCTAATGTACAATTTGTTGATGGGGTGAAACACATAAATGGTTGTGACTTGTGAGGAACAGCAACAGTAATATATAGGTGTAACAAAGTCTTGTTGCTTTGCTTTGTATGTCAACTAATGGTTCAGGAAAGTTGCATATAATATAAGTGCACACTAGGTAAAGTTAGATATAATTTGATCGGTGTGTAAATTGTGTGCTAATTAGTACTTGGAGAAGAATCTTGCTTCTTAATGATTAAAAGATGAGATTTTTGTGTATCCTAGGTATCGAGCAGTAACAAGTGCGTACTACCGAGGCGCAGTTGGTGCAATGCTGGTTTACGACATGTCCAAGCGTCAATCCTTCGATCACATGGCAAGATGGCTCGAGGAACTAAGAGGGCACTCTGATAAGAACATCGTCATAATGCTCATCGGAAACAAGAGCGATCTGGGGACTCTGCGTGCCGTTCCAACAGAGGACGCGCAGGAGTTTGCCGAGAGGGAGAATCTGTACTTCATGGAGACGTCAGCACTCGAAGCAACAAACGTCGAAGGCGCCTTCATGACCATTCTGACCGAAATATATCGAATTGTAAGCAAGAAAAACTTTGGCCACGAATGGTGGTCCTGACTATGCCAAGTCTTCCTCTTTGAAGGGTACTGCCATTATGGTTAATCATGCTCAACCTGACTCCACATCAAGGTCTGGTTGTTGCTCATGATTATTTACTTCAGATCTTTCATTCTCATGTTTATTTACACAATGTATAAACCTCCTTTTTCTCTTCAATGTTACACTGTTTTTCCGTGGATTTTGGATTTAAATCTCACATTGCTGATGATAATTTGCTTTTCAACTAAAATACATTTACTTTTCAAGAAATAGTAAGCAGCAATTAAACCAGAATACTAGTTTCTTGCATTGGATTTGCTTTTTTGATTAAATTTCCTACATTTTCAATGAGAAGAAGATTTTCAGCTTTCTTATCCTTGTCTGAAAACATTTGTTCTTGTTAACTTTTGTACCAGAGAATGTGACCATTGTGTTTCGCATTTCCTTGGGTGAGTTTAGAATCATCCAACAGTTCATTTGATTAGGAGTTGAAGTTCAAGCATGACAATCAACAAGTTTTGACCAACGAATATAACAATTGGACAAGTTTTGGCTAAATTTGAGACCCAAAATATGGATCTGCACCATCTCAAAATCTCATATGGAAGAGTTTATTTTTGTTTGACAAATTGTTTGGTTGGGTTTGAAGTATGAACCTATTTAAAAACTTGCATTAATTACAAAAAATATTGAATAAGTATAATAACAATGGTTCATAAGGACATTTTTTTATATAATGATAAAAATTGATTACAGAAAATAGGTAATTAACAAATAATGAAAAAAACATTTTTTTGTTGAGTTGGTGTCACTAGTAAATTATAAAAGTGATAAGTTATTCTTTATTGTAATTTGTGTATATGAAAATTGCATTGATGTCATAGATAAATATAATTTTATAATATTAAGGAGAAGTTGACCACTAGGGTGATGTTTGTTTTGAATTTTAAGAATTAAGATTTGAATTTGGTAATGTATAATCGATTCTTAGTCGCAGTTTCGAAAATTAATTAAAAAAAATCACCATTAAAATTTACAACACCTATAAACTTATTTTGATATATTTAAACCATATTTTCAACTCAATCCTCCACTCTTATGTGTTGATTTGACATAAATTTTGAATCTCTACTTAAAAAACACACACACACATTATTATTTATAAACTCAAAATAAATACACATAATACTATTTTTCAGGTTTTCAAAATCCTCTAAATTTTAAAAATCTATTTCTAGAAGTCATCTAAAACTCAGAATAAACGTATCCAATTGTCAATTTGAGTATGCAAGAGTGATGCCGGGTGCTGAATGCTATATCTGTAATTGGATTTTTTTACAGTAACAGTAATTTATTATTTATAGTAAGACAAACGGATTATCATATTTAGTGCCATATAATTCTTCGATAAGTATCAATTTGTATTGCTAATTGCTCTTTGCAAATTAAGGAACAACATTTATGGGCAGAAAAGTAATTACAATTCAAACGTAAACATTTGACCTGCCCCCGCTCCCATCAAAATTTGAATTCCAACTGAATTCCTGAAATTTTACTCCGTATATATGCCGCCCAAATTTTATTTCGAAAAATTTCACCTCTTTCAGGGCACCTTCTACTGCATTTCACAAATCCCCAAACCCCCATCCACCCACCCGAAGAAAAAAACCCCAACTCGATTCTTATTAGTTCCGGCGGCGGAAAACCGTTGGTTTCGGGGAGAAGAAGTTGTCGCGTAAATCCCCAATCAAAAATTCTAAGGTGCCAAGAACCTCTACATTTTTTTAATGTTCTTTTTTTTAAAGTTTAACTGAATTGACGCTTATTTGCGGGGAAATGATATCATTGTGTTTAATTAGTTGTAAAATCGTTGTTTCCGGCGAGTTACCGTCGAAAGGCGATTGCATTTTGTTCCGTTTTGGGGTTCCTTTTAATTCCTGGTTATGAATCAAATAGCATTTTACTTGCCCTTCATATGCAAATTTGATTGTCCATGCTCATGTATTTGATTAGTTGCAAAGTCGTCATTTCCGGCGGGTCTACCGTCGGAAGGCCGTTTTGGGGGTTTCTTTCGATTATGAATCAAATAGCACTTTACTTGCCTTCATATGCAAATTTGATTGTGCGTGCGTGAATATGATTCGAATTTTCATTCTGTTATTCGTTTGATTTACTTGAGGAATTATTCTCTGTTAATTAAATGATCATTGAATGAAGGTAGTATTTATACTCACATCCTTGAATGTAGTGAAGTTTTCTTGATCAACTCACATGTAACGATGTTAATGGTTCGATTGATGCAGTGCAGGTATTTGATACAATGCCTGAGGGAAGAGACCGGTTATCAAGGCACGATGACACCATAGCAGCATGGAGGTTAGGAAGAGGCAGTTCGATTCCGTTTGTTCTCGATGAAGAAGAGGGGCACGGTACTCCACTCCGCTGGAGGGATACGCCTATGGTTGGCACACCTGGATCAACAGGATTGGCTGCAAGAAGAGGGACTCTAGGATCTCCAAGAATCAGGCGGTTTTCACCGACTAGAGGGCCTGAAAACTTCTCACCTTTGGTAGGAAGAGGCCTTGGACGTAGAAGCCCTCTGCCTACTTGGTATCCAAGAAGGGCTCTTAATGATATTACTGCTGTAGTGAGGGTAAATGTTTCATTTTATTTGGAAATTCATTTATTATCCGTTGTTCGAGTTTTTTCATGAATTGAATTGCTTTTGGTACTTTAAGCTTTACCACTTTTGCTTGCTTTGCATATAAATTGCCAGTTACACACAGATAATGATCTTACAAACATGGTTTCAACTTTTAAATTCTAATTTTAGCTACGTTTGCGATTGCCTCAGATGATCAAGAATCTGTGATTGTAATCTTTAAGTGGTATGTTCAATATGTTAATTCTCAGATTATTCTATATTATGCTAGTTTTTCCTTGAATTGAATTGCTTTTGGTACTTGATATTACAAACTTGTTTTCAACTTACATTCTATGGTGGTTTTAGCTATGCACAGCTACATTGTATGTGATTGCTTCTGATGAGCAAGAATCTGTGGTTCAAAGTTATATATTACCAATTTGCTTGCTTTGGATATAGTTACCAGTTACACACAGAGATTGATATTACAAACGTGGTTTGAACTTTCAATTGCTAATTTTAGCTATGTATGTGATTGCCTCTTCTAAGAAGAAGCCCATACTGAAAAGTATCAGCGCCCACGAAGAAAAGTATTAGTTGTAGCTAAAGTATTAGCTACTGTATCTAACAGTATTAGCCGCCTTATTTACTAGTAATTAGTTGTTAGACTGTTCCAGGCTGTATAAAAGGGAATGTTATCCATTCCCTTGGGCTTCCTCTCCTTTAGACCTCCGATGATCAAGAATCCATTTAAGTTGTATGTACCATATGTTAATACTCAGATTATTCTTTATTATCCTAGTTATTCTTGAATTGAATTGCTTTTGGTACTTGATATTACAAACTTGTTTTGAACTTAAACGTTGGTTTTAGCTATGCACAGCTACATTATATGTGATTGCTTCTGATGAGCAAGAATCTGTGGTTCTAAGTTGTATAAATTAAATGTTGATTCCTAGATTATTCTTTGCATAGGCAATTGAGAGAAGAGAACGCCAGAGAGATGGTGATTGCCTAGAAATGGAGAGTCGAATTCACCATCAGCTCGATCAGCCTGAGCACAACATATCTATGGTTTCTCCACGCTCTACACTTACAAGTAAATGCTGCCCACCAACTACCAGCAAATTCCCCAAGATATTTCTCGATATCACACATAAGAACGAGGAAGATTCCACTTGTTTGACTCCCGAAAAGAAGCTCCTGATCATCACTGATTCAGTCGAAAAGGTGGTGATGGAAGAGCTTCGAAAGATGAAGAGGACGCCCTCTGCCAAGAAGGCTGAAAGGGATAAACGGGTTCGTACCTTGATGTCCATGCGCTAATCTTTAGTGGTCATGTTTCAATCAAGGTTGAGGATTTGAGATGGTGAAAGAATGAAGTTAAATCGAGATCATCCACTGATGAATTAACTCTCGGTTTTTGATCATCTACTAATGATCAACCTCTTGGTTTTTTTTGTCTTCTATTGAAGATAAAACTATAGGTTTCTTTTATCATGTCCTGATGATACAATTTATCGTTCCATTCTTTTTGAGGTAAAAATCTCAGTCCTATTAATCATTTGCTTGACAATATAATCATGTAAAAGATTTTTCTGTATGTTGTAAGTATAGAAGTGGGTTGATGGCATTTGATTCACATTAATAGTAGAATTGAGTTTATTTGATTTACATTAATTGTCGATACACGCGATTCGATTCGTGACAGGTTTTTTTTTTTAAAAATAAAAATGAAATATATTAATTGAGTACAAGAAGTACAAACGTTGAATCACAAAAGACAGCAACAAAATCATGTTACAATTTAGAGGGAATGCACCGAAGAGGTTGACCGTCTCAAACATAGAAAGAAGCTAAAAACGAAAGTAAATAATGCGATCGAATCTATTTCCAAGCACTAAACTTGATGTCATCAATAAATTTATCCAAAGTGCACACGCTATCTTTAAAAATCAGTCTATTTTGAGCCTTCCAAATCCACAACACAAGTTAATGATTATACAAATGAAATCTAAACAACAAAGTATAGTGTGAATAAATTTCACGGTGAAATTGGTTAAGGAGTGTGACTTACATTATTAAAGAGTGTGACTTTTTACTATAAAGAGTATTGCTCATAAAAGTGAAGGATGTGATTTATACAATAGCAAAGAGTGTCGTAGTGATAATTGAAGAGTGACTTATTGGGTGTGACTTATATTACTAAAGAGTGTCAATATAAAAAAAATCAATTTCATGATGAATAAATTTGACAGCGTACCAACTCAATCTAAACACATAATTGAAGAAACTATTTCATACTAGTAATATAAATTTCAAATTAATTGCAAATTTATTTCTTTTGATAAGAACCCGATTTTTACCTTCGAGTTTAATGGACTAAACTATCGGGATGAGCTCTAATTACGGACCTAACAAAAATATTGGGATAATTGTTTTGATAGTAAAAAAAATATTCTCGGATTATATTTTTTAAGAATTAAAAATTCATTTTTAAAGAATAATTTATTTATAATTACAAATATATACATAATATTTTTTGCGATTGATAGTCGCACAACGCACTTGTTCGATTAACTGGAAAAACGTTGAAAGAATAATTAAATGTCGTAATATGCGAAATCTTGTCGGGAAGGCCCAAATTATTGATGAGCAAAATATGTATTAATGGATATTCTGAGGTGGCGAATGGGCCCTTATCTAAATCTCCGGTGTCAATCCATATTCTCCGCCCCCGGTTTTGTCCCCTCTCTCTCTCACATCGCACGCACTCACAAAGTTCTACCAGAATTTGACCACGGGTCATCCTCAAAGCTATTTTTCTTGAAAATTTCCAGATTTTTAGATCTAGTTTGGGCAATTTTTGATACTCTTGATATATTAGAACCCTGTGAGTAAATTGAAATTCCTGAAGTTTTTCTTTTTAATCAAATCAGATCCCTTTTGAGTTGCCTGTGTTTTTGATGTGGGTTTCTTGGTGAAAGATTGAATTGATTGAAAAATCTTCTTTTTTGTATGTGTGTACTATCTATAACTTTCATTTTTTTAACAAAATTCAGATTCTTATTTCAAGAAATGGTTACTGTAAATATGGGCACCTTTTACTATGCACTGGATCATGTATATGGTGCATTGTTGCACAGAACAAAGATAAGCCCTCCATTTTTTTCAGGGGGTTGGGGTGGGTCAAAGCTTGAGCTTTTAGAGAGAGTTATAAAGCAATTGTTTCCAGAAGTAGAAGGTCGAAACTGGCCTCCTCCTACTTTGGTACAACCCAATTGGAAAACAATCTGGGAATCAAAGGACGCTTGCCTTAGAGAAGGGGTATTTACGACCCCCTGTGATGAGGTGCTTCTCAATGCATTGCCCCCTGAGAGCCGCACAGCAAGAGTTGCTTTTCTTTCGCCCAAATTCCAGCAGCCTCAGAAGATGGCATGCGTTGTTCATCTTGCAGGTATCTCATTTGTTCAAGTTTTAATTCGATTAATGAAGTTGAAGGGATTTATTATGGAAATTTCTGTATGTTAATGATTGTAACAGTTGTAATTTTCTTGTCTAAAGATTTGAATTTTAAGCGGTGTTGAAGTTGAAAAGAGTATGCACCTAGTGAAGGATTAGCATTATTGTTATATGAAATGTTTTATCTTGCATTGCATTGTTTACTAGTAATCCAATAATGTGATGCATGTAGATTTGGATGTAGACAGACATAGAATTGAATATGAGGGTTATGTGGATTTGATAGTTATGATAATGATGCAAGCATTACTCTGTATCAGGCACGGGGGACCATTCATTTGAGCGGAGGCTGCGTCTTGGTGGGCCTCTGCTGAAGGAAAACATAGCAACTATGGTGCTTGAGAGGTCAAATTGAATATCTGTTAACTAACTGCAGCTATTCATCATATGATGGAATCTTATAGAACTATGCATTTTGCAGCCCTTTCTATGGAAGAAGACGGCCTATGCTGCAACGGGGGTCAAAACTATTGTGTGTTAGTGATTTGCTCTTATTAGGAAAAGCCACCATCGAAGAGGCTCGTAGCCTTTTGCATTGGTTAGACTCTGAGGCAGGGTTTGGGAAAATGGGCATATGTGGGCTTAGCATGGGTAAGACAGACCTATACTTTGTTATTAATCCCATTATTAACAACTTTTGCAGTCATTTTCCTTGTCAAATTCAAGTCCCCGGGTACATATAAATGCACATATTTGTGATTACTGATGGATAAAAGAGCATCCTTCTCTTGGAAAGTATTGAATTATGCTGGTCTCACTAAAGATTGTTTGATGTGGGTTTGTCGATGTTTTTTCGCTTATTTCTTTCTTTATCTCTGCCTTTGAATACATGGACATAGGCGGAGTACATGCTGCTATGGTTGGATCCTTGCACCCTACACCGATTGCTACACTCCCATTTCTTTCTCCACATTCTGCTGTTGTGGCATTCTGTGAAGGGGTATTAAAGCATGCCACAGCATGGGAAGCTCTTAGAGAAGATCTTGCTGTGCTGACGCTTGAGGAAGTGAGGGAGCGAATGCGAAACGTTCTGTCTCTAACTGATGTCACGCGGTTTCCTATCCCCAAAAATCCCAATGCTATTATATTTGTTGCTGCTACAGTAAGTAACACGATGATCAAGTTTCTCTAATTTGTTATTTGGTTCAAATTAAGAAGTGTAATTCAACAAAAGTTTACAAATGATCGTCCATTTTGTGAGCTAAATTGTAGCCCCCTACTATTTTCAGGATGACGGTTATATCCCAAAACACTCGGTTATGGAGCTTCAAAAAGCTTGGCCAGGATCAGAGGTGAGATGGGTTTCTGGTGGGCACGTGTCATCGTACCTTCTTCACAACGGGGAGTTCCGCAGAGCCATTGTGGATGGGCTTGATAGATTACAATGGAAAGAATCTCCGGTATGATTATCATGTGTAAAGTAAGTGTTGCTCACATTTGTATGTGCTGAACTACTAGGAGAATTGACACGCACCCAGCAGGACGATTGACTGAACATAAGGGGTGCTATACTTGAATCTAATTTGTTTTTGTGTTGAAAAAACCTCAATAAAACGATGTGATTGTTCATATCAGAACCATGCTTGGATGGTTTTTGTCCTTTGAATATGAGACGACAGTTTTTATTTGAACAAAAGTTTTGACCTTGAGTCTTTAGAGTCATGCTGCTTAAGTTGCTAGAAATGCTTATGACTGAGTCAATCTCATCATGTATGTCAGACATATGATCATATTTTCAGTACTCCTAAAAATCAGACTAATTGATACTCGATTTACGATTGCTTATCCAAGTTCATTTGAGTTGTATGATGAACATAAGTTTGTATATAATTTCACGATTGATTCATTTTTAGCTCAATTAGGATTAGAGCTGGCAATTTGGGCCCCGCCCCATGGGCCGGCCCGGCCAACCCGAGCCCAAGTATGGGTTGGGTTAAAAAATTAGAGGCTCGAAAAGAGCAGGACCTATTTAGCCCGACCCATTTGGCCCACGGGCCTAATGAACTTGGGCCAATTTGGCCTGACGGGTCATGGGTCGCCCGTTTGGCCTGACAAATTTTATTAATTTTTTTTTATTTGTAATTTTTTATACAAACTATAAAGACTAAAGAAATTCATTTTTTGTAATTTGTCAAACTACGAGTTCTTTTGATATAATTAACAATTACAATCAACAAAATAGTAATCAAGTTAATGTTGTCAGGTACATAAAATTGTATTTTAATAACTATAATTATTATTTTATTTTTTTAATCAGAAAATAAAGTAAATTGATAAGGATAGAAAAATACTCAAAAGAATTACAAAGAAATAGTGTAATTTTGTAAAGTAAATAAAATAATTAAATAAAAAAATAATGGGCCGGGCTGGCCGTGAGCCCATACTGGGCTGGGATGCATTTTTGGTGGCCCGATTAGATGATGGGTCGGCCCGGCCCAGCCCATGAACATAACTTGGCCCGATGGGCCGGGCCGGGTCTAGCGGCCCTTTTTGCTAGCTCTAATTAGGATCATTCTCAAAGCCTCAAACGCAAGTTTGATAGGTTAAAGAAACCTTATCTGACAAGTTCGAAATACATTAAAAATCAGGCAATAACAGGAGTATTTGTTTTGATTCGTTTCATTTTGAGTTTTGTTGGCAATGTCCTCCTCGCTCAAAATTCTTTCATAGTAATTAGTGAGAAATAGATACACACAACTGATCACTTGAATAGATATATCGCGATCCGATCCGCTTTCATCTCGATGTTTAATCTCGTGTTTCACTATTATGTATACATAAATAACTTACAAATCATCATTAATTATACATATAAATATGTAAATAAAAGTAATGAAAGATAAAATAAAATTCAATCTTTGTATTTTTTGTCGCGTCCATTTTTATGGTTGTGGTAGAGGGTGGTTGTAAAAGAAGAAAACAACAAATAAAGTAAAACCAAATATCAATTGAAAAATGAAAATAGTTCACCTACTACCTGTCACACCTTTAAATTTTAGACAGACTATATTTTTTTTCTATACTCAAATTTATAAAGGTTTTTTTTGTTTAAAAATAATAATTTATATATACCGGATTGAGTACTTTTGCATGTTATACATAGTAGCTAAAAGAGTAGTATTTAAAATATCCTCTTTTCCCCTTTCCAGTTTCCATTATATATCTGCAACACCTCCAAACAGCTGAAGCAAAATGAGTAATTAAAGAGGCATATCAAAATTAAGAAGTTTAAGTTAGAGTTACTCTGACCATGCATCAAAATCTGTGAATTCATAATTCATCTGATGTATACACATTATATAATAGCTAGTAAAGAGATCTTAACTGACATACTTATATATAACAAGAACTATATATGTCCTTGTAGCTATATATATGTGATTTTTCATAATTAATTCCCGAATTCGATCCTATTCTTGGTGAGAACGGCCTAACCAGAGGGAGCTGAGAGCTCGGAGGCGGTGGAAGTATTCAGCGATTGCCAGAAAACAGCCTGCCGATTGACGGTTGCTCAGAATTTGCCGCACCCGGTGAAGGCTTTGCTGCCTCAGGTTATCTGCCTGCATCCAGTAATGTATTAAGTATTAATTCATTAATTAATTAATTACTATTGTTATTGTAACTCAATCAAATTTCTTCAATTCATTATTATTATTATTATTATTATTATTATTATTATTATAAAATTACAACTAACTAATTAATCATGGACGAATGTTGACTTTTGAACTGCTTCGATTAACCATTATGTATCTAACCTCCATACACACACACATTAGTATATTACCATTGTATTGATATATATGGATTGTATTGTACACACAAATACTTTTCATATTATCTCTTGTATAAGTTGTGTTTTAAGTATGCTTTCCAAAAAAATAAATAAATTGTGGGCAAGTAAATTACCGAGAAATTAAATTATGCGATCGATGCCACGTAGTTAGGGGATCGAACATATAGTCAACTAGCCATCCATTGAATTAATGATAGTATGTGATTATTTCTAGATTGATTTGACTGTCCAATGATAAGAACTCATGTAGTAGCTAGTATTTTGCGTGTTATGTTTTAGCTTACGTGCATTATTTGAAGAAGTGGTGCAAATTTAAATGTCTTGTCTTAATCTTTCTCTTCTAGAATCTCTATTATTAGGTATCACTCGAGAAAAATAAATAGTAAAGAATATAATTATATGTATTTGAGATTTGACCTAATTCGAATGTATATGTAAATTATAGATTAACTTAAGTTATGAACACAAATTCAAATACTATTAAGGTCAAAGAGCATATGGTGGGTGGTCTATTCAATTTAATTCAAGTAAAGGAGTTGTGCCACTGATATTTGGTGAATCCAAATACATTAATATATAAGTCCATACTAGATGATTTCATGTGGAAAAAAAATGTGAAAATATAATAGCAAATACACTACGCGACGTGGCTCATTACGCGTTACAAATTATATACAACTGTAAGTTTATGAACACGCGTCTAACATGCATTTCTTTTTTCACCGGAAAAAAAAAAAAAAAGACTACAATTAAATTTCTCCACCAACCAACTAATAAAGCTATAAACAACAAAATTTCTAGTTTCATATTTTATGGAGGTGTCAGTGGAAAATTTTAAGTGTAGCATTATTCACAAATAGTATTTTTACATAAATTAGATTAGATTAATAAAAAGTAGGCAAAAATTCCTATAGTATCAAGAAATTTGAACATCACACACATTAACATGACATACTATACATAGATGATAAATTTTTTAGGGTGGTCGTAAAATGAAGGTCAAAGAGCTTACGGTGGGAGGTCTATCTCATGTAATTCAAGTCAATGAGTTAGAGATATGATAAATATCTTGGTCCCACCTCCATTTGTATTGTGAAACGCCTATATATATCTAGTTTCTACACAAATTCATGGATACAATTTCGAGTGATTTATAACGCGAATCCAGATATAAACACTACTGTATCATTTCATATTAATTAGTAGCAGTGTATTTTAAAAAGATGCATGCATGCATATACACCAGTCTTAAATCCCTGTCTTAATTAAACAGAAATATATATACATATTTATTAAGTTGATTCAAAATTATGTACCTGGCGAATAAAGGGTTCAAGAGCAGAGAGCTTGTTGATAGCAAGAGCCATGTTAGGCGTTAGGGAATCTGAATTATTAGCGATTAACGTTTGTGTGATTGATTGATTGAGAGCTTCAATTCCCTGTGATAGAGCTTCTTCTGCCTCCTGTGTTGATTGCTGCAGTGCGTACAGTCCCATCACTTGCTCATCACTCAATGCCTCCATTTGGCTCGATAACATCTGCATAATTATATAATTAGGTGCTAATTAATTTGAAATTAGGGTTTTGGAATTAATTTTAACCTTAATGAGACGGGATGGACGGAAACCGCCCATCCATAGGAAGCAGCGTTCGGCGGGAGTCTTCCACATGCCGGAAAAGATGTGAAAAGCATCGGATTTGAGCATCATGCTTTTGAGGTTAATCAGGTGATCATAGTGTGCCAACTGATTATCCACCAAGATACGGAGCTCGTGTTCCGGTAAGTGGTCGTCCAAGGCACGGCGGAGCTCCACCGTGTGGTGGTTGTTCTCCCCCACCCACCGGCTATACTCCATGTCAAACAAAGCGGCGTCGGAACTAGCATTGTTGATGTTGGCCATCATTGCAATAGAAAGGCTTGGATCTCCTGGTACAACACCGCTTCCACCTCCCAAGTAAACTCCCTAATTAAAAACAACACACATATATAATCATACCATAAATTAATTACGTTATAAATAAATTAATTATACAAGGTGAATTAAAATCACCTGGGATCTAGCTCTTTGCATTTCTTGTTCCAAATGAGCAAGCCTCATTCTACTTGACTCTAGCTGCTGAACATAAGCCTGCACAAATAATTAAACTAATTACAAATTTATTATTAATTAATTAAACTCGATCCATATTTAATCAGATTATAATTAAATTAATTATTTTTAAGGATGGACTTGCCTTTTTCCTAAGCCTGCTCTTCCTAGCTGCCTCTCTATTCTGAGCAAGCCGCCTTAGAGTCTGCATATATATGATTACTAAAAAATAAATAACTCCTCCAAAAATATTGGTTTTTCTTGAAATTAAGGAATATATTGAGATTAAAGAAAAAAAAAACACACCTTAGGGTCATGAGACGTTTTAGTTTCTTGCTCTGAACTTGAGGCAGGCCCTTTGCGGTTTCCCTCACGCTGCAACATACAACAGAATTATATAATAATACTATAAAATTTTAAACCACCAATTGAATTTGAAAACATTAATGGGAGTACAAAATCTCAGTTACAACGTACAAGAATCTTTTCAATTAGTTAATTCAACATCATTTAATTAATTAATTGATTAATTTATAATTGGATATGGGCACTATATATATAATATGCAATAACCTTAACTACTTTGGCCGGAGCAAAAGAACCGTCATTTGTTTGGTGAGATAAACCCATGGATGGCTCAGATGTTGGGATATTCTTTGAACCACTCGCAAAAACTAATTCACCATTTCCCTACCAAACACAACATCAATCCATTTAACTAATCCATAATTGAAAATCATAATTAATTAATTACTAGAAATAAGAAATTTAACAGTTACTTAAAATCAAGTTTTTTTTGTACCTTTGATGCTGTGACCGAGGGCTCTACATGCATGGGTTGAGAAGGGAAAATATTCAGAGTGTGTGGTCTCATCCCACAATTTTCTGCAAATATATATATATGAAAATAAATTAAAAACAAAAACTTGCCTATATATGAATTTAAGAAAATGATTCAGTTGAAGCCTAGGTCCATGCTTAAAAAAAGCAAAACAGAAGAGGAAAAAAAAGCTGAAACAAAACCTACAATGAATTTCCAGGGCAATTCAATTTTCAGAAGTTTTTGTTACACGTCTGTCCAAAATTTGAAAAAACAAAATTATTAATTAATATATAAAAAATAAAAAAGGGCAAGTAAAAAAAAAAAATAACCATGTGTCTTCTTTTATGTTGCATAGTAAAAAAATATTTTTTCCAAATAGAGGGATCTGGTCAAAGAGGGTACAATACAAGCAGTGATTTTGATCTGCTCCTCCAACATACTTCCCTCATGACTTTCCATAAAACAATTTTTCAGAGAATCTCACGAAACTAGATCAAAACTCCTTTGGAATATTGCCTTATTTGTAGCAATTAATTGAAATTAAAGGGATTTTTTTTTAAAATTGCAGTTAAAAAAAAAAAAAAAGAATAAGATAAGGAATTATTAATTAATTGTGTAGATGATAAAAATTAGTGTTAGGAAAGATGTATAGATATAGATGTAGATATACGTCGTTGTTGTTGAGGTGAAGGATCTTGGACATCAAGATATTGAAAAAGAGCTTGATCCAATTCCCCCAAGTCGTAAGCTCCACCATCTTTGTTTCTGCATATTAATTAATTAATTCATTCATCAACAATCAAAATTATCAGAATGATCAAAAAATATATATGAAAAAAAATTCAAAACTATTGAGCTCAGAAATTAATAAAAATAAAATTGAACTTGTATTATAATTTTTAGCCTACATATTGAAGGTGGTTTCTGCAGGAAGGGGTGAGGATGATTGCATCATCATCCCAAATGATAACATTTGATGATGATTTTGTTGTTGCAATGATTGTCCATGAAAGCACCAAATATATCTGATCTTGCTGTAAAGAAGAAGAAGAAGAAGAAGTGTTCTTAGCAACTTCACTTGCAAAATCCATCTAATAGCTAGCTACTCCTTTCTTACAGTATGATCTGCAGAATTGATGTTGAAACTGAAATGTCTAGGGCCCATTATTGTGGCTTTATAAAGAATTCTTGAGAGACCGCAATAAATACAAAGTAGACAAGATTGTGGAATTAATGGCTTTTTTAGGGATATATACATACATATGTACATGTGGAAGGAAGAGAGAACTGCAGTCGGTTATGGAGTAATTGAAGGAGGCCGGGTTTTGATGGGAGATACCTAGGGATAAAATGTGGACATCAAATTTAATGCAAAAGACAAACCCTATTTTAAGCCATCTTTCTTAGCAAAACAAGACGACTTTCACCAACGAATTTAATCAAATATAAAAATAACAAAACATTTTATTCATTTTTCTTTAGGTTACAGGTTACAGATAAAGCAGTACTATTCTTTAAAAAAAAAAAATTATATATAATATATTTATACCTACTATAAAACTTGGGCCGATTCAATGGGTTGGAAATATATTTTGTCATTTTCGTATATTCACGAAATATATTAATAGAGCTGTCAAAACAGGTTAGATCGCGATCATATTTAATATATCAATTTAATTTGGCGGGTGAGACGGTTTTGCCCATCTTTTTTTTTTTTTTTTTCAAAAATGATCGAAGACAATTCACGGATTGTTTTGTATGTATGTATGATTTTTAAATTATATATTTAATTTGGATCATGATTATGATGTAATGATCGATACTGTTGATGAGTGATAAACTTTGAGGATGGATATGATGATCATATACGTACTTGAACACCCCTCATGTTTTATATGTGATGTAATGATATATATATAATCCCAAATGATGGGAGATGAGGAAATGTAGATGATGTAATGATTAATCAACTTCTAATTTTGAAGAGAGTTTATTTTATATATTTGTCTACTTAGGGCATGTTGTGGAGTTTATTATTATGTTTATCGGTTTATGTTGGGTGAATGATAAACTTCTATTTGTAATAAATTTAGTTTAATTGTGTAATATTATTTCAACTACTTTGTAGGTCGTGTTTATCGTGTTTAATTATGTGTTATGTTCTATTAATGTACATCAGGTATATAGTATATGCATTGTATGTGCAAACAAATTAAGCAAAAATAAGTTTTTAAAATACAATACAATAAGATATATAAATATTAAATAAAATGGAACAAGAAACAAATTAAAGTGCAAAAGGGTCATGTCGTTCTTGTTCTTCCTTGCCCCACTTCAACCTCCATCTCTCCAAATATATAATTTTTAAAAAGAAGTTAGATTAGTTTGGATTAGGTAAATCAGTAAATTATTATTATTCTAGTAGTATATAATTTGGATAATTTAGGTCCTTTTAGGGCATATAATTGCCGAAGCTAGCTGCTAATTTTTTCCAACGACTCCGCCAATTGGCCCCGTTTATAATTTATCCAACCCGTACTTTTTACGGCTATGAGGCACAAACTCAAATTAATTAGTTATATATATTTAGTTTGAGTAGGTCTCGGGAAAATTAATTTATTCATAGTAGTGTTAAATTTATATCATCATAATTAAAATTAATACCATTACACTTATCACCTGACATTATTTGAGATTATAATATTAAATATTATAGGTATTAGTTTTTATAAAAATAGTAGTATCAATTTATAAATGTAATAGTATGAATTTCATACTATAAACAAGTTTCAGATAAGAGTTTGTGATTTAGTTTTATTAAATATTACATAGATCATATGAAATATATTTGACAATGTTTTTCGTTTTCAAACTTTGATACGTAAGCTTATAAACTCATCATAATTACTCAAAGTTATTATTCAAAATTTAACACACTGAAACTCAACTAAAACAACAAAACCTCCGTCTTAGCTAATTAATTTTATGTATACACTTGACATTTATTAATAACGTAAATAAAAGATGTGAATTTTTTTATTTTTTTTGTGTGACGGAAATGTTATTTAAAAATGCTAATTCCAAACAGTAAAGAGCATAAATTAATACTCCATATAGTAGTAATTTAATCCATGCCACAGCACAAGCATATCCCTTACCGTCATTAATCAAGTGCAAATTGTAGTAATATCCCAGGTATAGCTTTCAATTACCATCATTAATCAAGTTTTGCAAATTGTCACCCAATCTTGTTATCCTTTATTTTTTAATTATCAACAGGTATAGCTTTCAATTAGAACTTGATTAATAAATACAAAAGTTTTTAAAATGAATTCTTAGTTTTTTTTTTTAAATAATATCATAATTTTAAATTAATATATATTCATGTATCAGTTTTAGCTTTATAATAATTAGGTCACCCAATCTTGTTATTCTTTATTTTTAACACTCTTCGCGAATACCCTCCTTCACAGTCAATAGATTTGTTTGACTTTGTAATTGGATTAGTCAACACACAACCATAAGTCTTATTATAGTGTTTTACACCTTGTTAATAAATACAAAAGTTTAACCATAAAATACGAATTCTTGAGTATTTTTTTTATAATATAATCTTAGTATGCTTAGCATTTTTTATTATCAAAAAAAATTTTTTTTCCTCTTTTTTGATTTACCAAGCGAGTAAATAGCCACCAAATTTTTTTTTTTTCCGTTTTTTTGCCACCTATTTTTTTTTTTTTTCCAAATAATTTTGTTGGGATTTTTTTATTGATATAGTTATTTTAGAATAAATATTTTTACAAGAGAACATTATGCGTTACTAAAAATGCTTACGAAATTAATATTTGTTCTAACGCGGGATTGTGTTCTTTAGGTTCAATCTAGCCTTACATGTCCATCGGTCAAAATTACCCAAATTTCAGTATTTACAAATGAATGTGTGTTTTGCTAGAATTATAAAGAAATGTATTTTCTCGTTTTATTATTTAAAATTTATTTAGTAATTTGTACTATTTTTTAAGTTTATTTGGACAAATTCCTCCCAGCACAAGAAGTATCAAAATAAAAAGAGAGCAGAGGTTTGTTTTGAATTAATTTTCCGCATATACATTTGATGTGAAAGATTTAAAAATGGCCTATTTCCGTTGTATTTCGGTCTCGTAGAAAACGATTGGACTATAACCGATACGGATCCAACGAAATAAAAGAACAAGTAATGAGACTGTTAATTGTTAAATTGGGTAAATAAATTAAATGGAAATTTTATTTTTTATTTTTGAATAATAAATTTTTGTCAAATAATCGAGGTATCTAGTTAGAAAAAAAAAAAAAAAAAGGAGTAATCACAAAACCAACTTGATGAAGAAATAATCCTGTCAAAAAAAAAAACTTGATGAAGAAATAAAGGAATCACTTTTAGGTTTTGATGAAGAAATAATTAATGGACAGCTTAAAGTTTGATCAAAAGCAGAAAAGATGGAGAATAAAGTTCAAAAAGCATCTTTACGAGCATGTTCTTGGTATGAGCCTTCTTTAATACACCATTTTATCAAAGAATCCACTTTCTTCTCTAAATACTACAATTAACGAAAATTAGAGCATTTTAAAAAATTAATGGCGCATTTTCAATGAAATGTAATGGATTTTCAAAATAAAGTCAAAATGAAAAAAAAAAACATTAAATTTTCACTCTGGAAAACATTAAATTTCACTCTCATAATTATGTACGTCCACACAAGGAGGATGTTCTTTAAGATTTTTGAAATTAAGAAGGGCATCTAAATTCAGTGTATTATATTAATAAACAAATGCAAGAATCTTAGAAAGAGTGAATATTGCAGCAGATTTGGAAATGAAAAAGACAACCTTTGTCATCATAGATGTGCCATTACAGCACCTTTTGGTAAGTTTGTGGAACATTTGGAACATTTTCTCCATTATTTATTTTATTTAGAACATGCTTTACAGAAAGCAAAATGCTTTGGACTATGCTTTTGATCCAAAACCTTAATGGACATTTTGTATAGTTAATATTATCTTAGAGGTTTCAGAACTCAAAAACACACTTGTTAGCAATCTCTTTCAAACCATCTAAATTAGTATAGTAGCTGTTCCAACAGTTTGAAGTGAAGAAAGATTAAGAGGTTGATCTTGCATTATGAATCCTCAAGATGATTACAGAATCAAAGACACGAAACCACAGCTAGGCGAGCGGTGGCCTCATGGAGGAGTTCGCGGTGGTGGTGGTGGCTGGATTAGTAGCGAAAGGATCACGAGCACTTATGATCTTGTTGAGCAAATGCATTATCTTTATGTTCGTGTCGTGAAGGCTCATGATCTTCCAACTAATCCTGTTTCGGGGAGCTGTGATCCGTACGTGGAGGTGAAGCTCGGGAACTACAAAGGGAAGACGCAGCGTTTTGAGAAGAAAATGAATCCGGAGTGGAACCAGGTGTTTGCTTTCTCGAAAGATAAGATTCAATCATCTGTTCTTGAGGTTTATGTTAGGGATAAAGAGATGGTGGGGAGGGATGATTATCTTGGAAAGGTTGTGTTTGATATGAATGAGGTGCCAACGCGGGTCCCACCGGATAGCCCGTTGGCCCCTCAGTGGTACAGGCTGGAGGATCGGAGGGGCGAAAACAAGTTGAAAGGGGAAGTCATGCTTGCTGTTTGGATGGGGACACAAGCAGATGAGGCTTTTCCGGAGGCTTGGCATTCTGATGCTGCTTTGGTTCATGGAGAGGAGTGTTCAGTGTTCGTTCTAAGGTGTACGTCTCGCCAAAACTGTGGTACCTTCGAGTGAACGTGATTGAGGCCCAGGATGTGGAGTCTGAGGACAAGAGCCAGCTCCCGCAGGTGCTTGTGAAAGCTCAGGTTGGGAATCAGATACTCAAGACGAAGCTGTGTCCAGTTCGGACACCTAATCCCCTTTGGAACGAGGACTTGATCTTCGTGGCTGCTGAGCCTTTCGAGGAGCAGCTAGTCCTCACTGTTGAGAATAAGATTGGTCCATCGAAGGACGAACTTGTAGGGAGGATAAGTTTGCCGTTGAACATCTTTGAGAGGCGTTTGGATCATCGTGCTGTGCATTCTCGTTGGTTCAATCTGGAGAGGTTTGGGTTCGGAGTTCTTGAAGGAGATAGGAAAAGGGAGCATAAATTTTCAACAAGGATTCATCTGAGAGTGTGTCTTGAAGGTGGGTACCATGTGCTAGATGAATCGACTATGTACATCAGTGATCAAAGGCCAACTGCTAGGCAGCTCTGGAAGCAGCCAATTGGGATTCTTGAAGTGGGAATCTTGAGTGCACAAGGGCTGTCCCCGATGAAGAGCAGAGATGGCAGAGGATGCACGGATGCGTATTGTGTGGCTAAATACGGGCAAAAGTGGGTGAGAACACGAACCATAGTCGAGGGCATGAGTCCTAAATGGAACGAGCAGTACACGTGGGAGGTGTACGATCCTTGCACAGTGATCACGCTAGGCGTGTTCGATAACTGTCACTTAGGGGGGAACGATAAACCGGGGCCAGGAAAGGATGCAAGAATCGGAAAGGTAAGAATTCGTCTTTCAACATTGGAAACAGATAGGATCTACACACATTCATACCCTCTTCTTGTTCTTCAACCATCTGGATTGAAGAAGATGGGGGAGCTCCAACTAGCTTTCCGATTCACGTGCCTGTCGTTAGCTCAAATGGTATATCAATACAGCCGCCCTTTGCTTCCCAAAATGCACTACATCCATCCATTCACAGTCACTCAATTAGACAGCCTAAGATACCAAGCAATGAACATTGTGGCGTCAAGATTAGGAAGAGCCGAGCCCCCTCTGAGAAAAGAAGTAGTGGAGTACATGCTGGACGTCGATTCCCACATGTGGAGCATGCGGAGAAGCAAAGCCAACTTCTTCCGGATTGTGTCCCTATTCTCGGGCCTCATCTCCATGAGCAAATGGCTGACTGAAGTTTGCCAATGGAAGAATCCCATCACCACCATTTTAGTCCACATTCTGTTCTGTATACTGATATGCTATCCTGAACTAATCCTTCCCACAGCTTTTCTTTACATGTTTCTGATAGGCATATGGAATTTTAGATTCAGGCCTAGGCACCCCCCACACATGGACACTAAACTCTCTTGGGCGGAAGCCGTCCATCCTGACGAACTAGACGAGGAATTCGACACGTTTCCAACGTCTAAACAGCAAGATGTTGTTCGTATGAGGTACGACAGGCTTAGAAGTGTGGCGGGGAGGATACAGACAGTTGTGGGAGATATGGCTACACAGGGAGAGAGGTTTCATGCACTTTTAAGCTGGAGGGACCCCAGAGCAACTAGCATTTTCATATTACTTTGTCTTTGTGCAGCAGTTGCTCTGTATATAACTCCTTTCAAGATTGTGACTTTGTTGGTGGGGTTGTTTATGTTGAGGCATCCCAGATTTAGAAGCAAGATGCCTTCTGCTCCAAGCAATTTCTTCAGACGGTTACCGGCCCGGGCTGATAGCATGCTGTAAAATGGCTTACTTTGTAAGTTTTCATTTCTTTTTTATTCATGTTTCAGTGGAATTTACATACTTACTTGCTCCTTTTTCTTGATCATCTAAGATAGCTTATTGCTTGTTTGCAATTTTAGAACAAGTTGTTTGAAGTTTTCAAGCATGTTACTTTTACCACTAGTTCACATTGATTTTTTTTATAATACAAGTGGGGGATGAAAGTATGTTTCAATTTCGTAGTTCATTTGATTAGTACTTGCAGGTTACAACAGTAAAAGGTAGTAATGATTGTTATCATATGCATAATAGTTTGTTTTCTTGTACGATAATTTCTCTATCAAGAAAGGAATTTTGAAGATTTGGTTCGCAGCTGTAAAGCATGAAATCTACCCTTTAAAACCTTGCAATTCTTCTTTTACGAATGCCTTCACATTCACAGTTAAAAAGGCAAAACATTTGAACTCAACACACAGAAAAATCAAGAGAAAATCAACCCTCACTTACAAAGAAATTAACTTGATCAAGTCATGTGTAGGGTATAATTATTGATATCTAATACGAGAACCAAAATCAAAATACAATTTAAAGTAAAAGATATTATTCAAGGGACAAGCATTAGATGATAAAAATCAAATTAATACCATAACTTGCAAGGTTATTGATTTTTAAAGAATGTCTGAGACCAGAAAACATGCGTCTTCCTAAAATTAAGTCTAGGTGGTGACATGATTCCAGAAAGCATGTTATTTATAATAATATTATGTCTGTTATACTTGCAATAAAACAAATGCCTACTTGTCTGACTGCACATGCTTTATATTCTAAACACTTAAAACATCAAACAGGAGGCAACAATCTAATAAAATTTTAAAGAATACAAGACACGAAGTCAAGATCAATAAACAATAAGCCATTTTAGTAGGCTTTCACAAAGCTTAGTGACATTACATCACTTAAATTCATATAAATGAAGTAGCAGTAACGACGATGAAGAATCCAACAATGGTCCAGAACAGATTAAATTAAATGAAAACCTACAAAGTACAGATTACCATGAATCCATCTCTACAGAACCCACGTTTGAACGATGATTCTTAACAGATAAAGAACCTTAAAACCCAGAAAGATTGTAGTTTTATCACATAGATTACACATAACCACAAAAGAAACTTGCTTCTCACCCCTTGTGAAGATAGAAAACCACCTTGGATTGATTCAACCAAAACTGTGGCTGCTCATAACATACAGTCTGTTCTTGCTGGCAACCTTCTGAAGAAATTAAGAGGCACCGAAGGAAGCTTGTACCTGAACCTAGGATGTCTTAGCACGTAAAACCCTGCAAGAAGAGCCACCACCTGGAAAGGCGTAACGTAGAGCACGACAGCAGCAATCAAACAGAAGATCACAAAAAGAGCAGTAGCTCTGGGGTCTCTCCAGCTGAGTAGAGGGACTGCAGCCTCTCCCCTTGCGTAGCCAAGTCACCAACCACGGTCTGAATCCTCCCCGCGATGCTTCTCAGACGATCGTACCTCATCCTGACAATATCAGCGGGACGAGAAGTAGGGAAAGTATCAAACTCCTCGTCAAGTTCATCGGGATGAGCGTTGTCAGCACAAGAGAGACGAGTATCCATATGAGGAGGGTGTCTTGGCCTCCATCTATAGTACCACACACCAATCAAGAACAAGTAGAGGAAAATAGTGGGTAATATGAGTTCTGGATACATAACCAGTATTAAGAACAAGATGTGGATGAGGACTGTGGTGATGGGGTTCTTCCAATTGCATATCTGATCGAACCATTTCCCAACAGCAATTAAACCACTCAAAACCCCCATAATTCGGAAGAAGTTAGCTTTGCTTCTCCTCATGCTCCACATGTGGGACCCCACATCGAGCATGTACTCAACCACCTCCTTTCTTAGAGGTGGCTCAGCTCGACTCAGCCTCATGGAGACGATCTGAGTAGCCTGGTGCCTCAAGCTGTCTAGCTGACTGACGGTTAAGGGATGAATGTAGTGCATTTTGGGCAGCAGAGGCTGGGAGTACATATGCATCATGTTCACCAGCGAAGAACAAGTGAATCGCACAGCTAAATGAATTTCTCCCATCTTTTTAACCCCTGAAGGATGCAGAACTAGAAGGGGATAGGAATGAGTGTACACACGGTCAGTTTCCAAAGTAGAAAGGCGGATTCTTACCTTCCCGATTCTTGAATCCCTTCCAGGTTTGTCTCCACCTTGCAGATGACAATTATCGAATACACCGATGGTTACAACGGTGCAAGGATCAAACACTTCCCAAGTGTACTGCTCGTTCCATTTGGGAGAAAAACTATCGATGATTGTCCTTGTTCTGACCCACTTCTGCCCATATTTGGCAACACAATAAGCATCGGTTGTTGCTCTCCCATCTTTTGTTTTCATCGGCGAAAGCCCCTGAGCATTCAGAACCCCCAACTCAAGAACCCCAATGCTCGACTTCCACAGTTGTTTTGCAGTTGGTCTAAGGTCGCTGCTGTAGTGAGTTGACTCATCAAGAACATGGTAACCGCCTTCCAGACAAATTCTCATATGAATCTTGCTAGCAAACTTCACTTCCTTCTTCTTTTCACCTTCAATGATAACATGTTTCTCAAGATTAAACCACCTTGTATTCACAGGTTTATGATCCAACCTCCTATCCACATACTGCAACGGAATAGCACATCTTCCCAGAACTTCATCTTTGTTGGGAGCAACACGATCTTCAACACTCAGAATTAGGGGCTCCTCAAATGGTTCTGCAGCCACAAACATCAAATCCTCATTCCACAAAGGATTGATACTTTTGTTCATCGAAACCCTCGTCCTTAGAGCCTGATTTCCTAGAATTGCCTTCACAAAAACTTCAGGAAACCGGCCCTTATCACTTGGCTGCAAATCCTGTGCTTCGATCACATTCACTCTCAGATACCAGAGCTTAGGTGAAAGATAGACCTTCGACCTCATGTTAGCAAGACCATCGGCACCGCTTACAGCAGCAGCATCGGAATGCCATGCCTCTGGGAATGCCTCATCAGCTTGAGTACCCATCCAGACAGCCAGCATGAGCTCCCCCTTGGCCTTATCATTCTTTCTATCCTCCAACCTATACCATTGAGGAGCCAGAGGACTGTCTGGGGGAACCCTTTTTGGGACCTCATTCAAATCGAACACAACTCGGCCTATAAAATCGTCCTTCACAACATCCTTATCCTTCACAGTAACCTCGAGCCCAGAGGCCTGCATCCGATCCTTTGAGAAGGCAAATACCTGATTCCACTCAGGGTTTGACTTTTTCTCAAAGTGACGAGTTGTGCCCTTATAGTTTCCGAGCCTGACCTCAACATAGGGGTCACAACTACCGGTCACATCCTTTCCAGGTAAATCTTTTGCCTTCACAACACGGACGTAGAGGTACTGCATTTGCTCAACGAGGTCATAGGTGCTCGTGAGCTTGTCTCCAGTAACCTTCCCTCCACCAAGGTGGGGGTTGGTTTCCTTCAACGAAAAATCTTCTTGTGGGGGCCTCTGCATTGTGTCAACCTCTTTTAAACCTGCAATATACAAAAACCGGAACCAGATCATAAGCAATACATAATGGACTTGAAAACATTATGAAGACCGCAGACATTATTGATTTGTCCCCTCCAATAAAACAGAAGCTATTGGACTTTGCACTAACAACAGTCTAGAATCAGGCAGTGGACTAGAATAAAAATAAAGAGCAAACTGAAAGATATAAAAGATATTAAGTTAAACAAGATTTACCGGAAGTTTATTTCTTTTCTTTTCAATATGAAATGATGAAGTATCACAAAACCCCAAAACCTTTATCTAATGGTCTAGATGTGAGTGCTTCAAACCTGTGGAACAAAAGCAAGAAACGTGAGGAGATGCAGAGAAATTATAGATAAGTGAGCCCTTGAGAATAAGAGAAAAATAAAATATGGCAAACATTAGTAAACACAATGCACTATACAAACTAATCGATTTGAGAAGAGTCGCACCAGAAGTATGTAAGAATGGGATCTTTTTTAGCCATTTGCTTGAATAAAAGACAATAAGTCACCAGAAAGAAAGCCGTCTAAATGCACCCATGTTCAAAACCCAAATAGATCTCGGCAGATATAATCATTTTATAATTTTCCCAATTGTTCAAGAACATTCGCACAAGCAAAAAACAATCTCGACTAAAGCAACGACCTAGCAAATTGAACCGATAAAAGCATATGAACTTAAAACAAATAAACTCAAAAATAGAATCTTTTTTTCCTATTTAGCACAGAACCTTGTGAAGAAGTGTCTGGAAAGCCCAAAACATCGATTCAAAGCTCCAGATCTGAGTCGAACAAAAAAACCAAGAAACGTGAGATCATATGCAGACATCAATCCAGAACAGAACACACAACAACCTAATCGATTTAAACAAAAAGAACCAACCAAAAACATCAGAAAACACAATGTACGCCCTGTTTACCAACAAACCCCGTAAAAAATAATTTTTTTTAGTCTCGAAAAAAAAAACATCAACAACCAAAACACCAAGAAAAGATTCATGAAACCTAGATCTTTGAATACCAAACACAGCCATGAATCAAAAATCAAGAACAAACACCGTACCCGAAAAATGCACATAAAAACCCACGCTCAAAGCTTAGTCTTTACTCTTCATACCTTCATGATTTAGAGTTTTACAGTCAAATAAATAAAAGGGCTTTAAATAAAGATACGAATAAAGGTAGAAAAAGATAAAACGTATATGAATATACCTCGAGGTTCATGATAAGGTTCTTGTTCTTCAGAGAGAAACAAGTGAGAATAAAAAAGCAAGAGAAGAATAATGGGGGTAGGGTTTATGCTCTCGTCCCCCTTTTTGAATCAACCAAGAAAAAGAAAAAGGTAGGAACGCAAACCGGAAAGCTTAACAGAGAGGTGTTTTTTCCTTATTTTCCTTTTTCAAATTTGTAATTTTAATTTCCTTCTTCACTGATAAAAAGAAAAAGGGTGGTGGGGGACACCCGGAGAGATCTGATGAATCTGCTTTTTGAAGGCAGCGGTGTGTGACATTTATTAGTATTTTCTTTAGTGTAGCAAGAATGTATGTATTGTCACTGTGTGTACTGTGTGTAGCGTGCGTTTTTATCTCTTCCCTAATTCCTACCATTGTCTCTGGTTTTGACTCTAGGCCCCACCTCAAGCGTGCCATGACTTTGGTCGGGATATTGCACGTGCCGCCTCCGTGAATCTCTCTCCAAGCCTTATCGTTTGTGTTTGTCTAATGTTTTTTATTAATTATTAATTATGTAAAGGTTTAATTTTTAATTATTAATTATGTAAAGGTTTAATTTTACATGAAAAATCATGACATTTTAAAGGAGTGTCAATTAAATTTTTAAGAAAAAATTTGATAATTTTCTTTTTAATGTAATTTGATGCAAGGATCTAACCTCCAGCGTAATTTAAAATAATTTGGGTCGGTGGTGGATGAAATGAGAATAGGGTGGAAAAAAGAAGTAAAGGAAAATTCGATAAATGATAATTATGTGTTTAGTTAGAAATTGAGAAATATAAATTGATGGAGTTTTATGCAAAATTAAAAATGATGATGTATTATTTTATTATTATTAGTTAATAGGAGAGATGATGAATTGGTAAAAGAAAAGAGCTAGATAACGTAAAAGAAAAATGAAAGAGAAAAAAAATGAGGAGGTGATGTGATCATATGAAAGTGTATAATATATATATATATATTATAGATAGATTAGAATTTAAATTTTAATTGAAATTTGTTCATTCAAATTTAGATTCCTCATTGGATGGGGTCATCTCTAATCAAATGTGCCTTAAAAGTGTAGGGAGATTCTTAAAAATACATTTGAGATAAATGAGGAAGAATTATAAAAACTATCTGAAATGATATTAATTTAAAATAGAATTTTACCTATAGAACGATAATAATAATAATTGGGATTGGGGGGACTTTCAAAAAAGAAAAAAAGAAAAATGGTCTTGGAGGGATTAGTATTTTTGAGGGCCCGTTCCCCCCTTGGATCCCATCGACCAATTAACTATAACAACTAAATGTGTGCTTCTAAATTTAAATTTCGGCCCAACCAAAATCTTTGGATTTTTTAATAATGAAATCAAACTAACAAGCTTACATCTCTCCCTAAAAATAAAATACACTCGCCATCATTTTGTTGCGTATTTCATTCTTTTTTTACTTTCGGTTTCTACGTAATTCGTTTTTTAATAGTTCAAAATATTATTTATACAATTTTTATATTAGAAAATTTTGATTTTTTTTTTATTACGCTACAGTTTACCTTAAAATTTTTCAAAACAGTCGGACGGACTTGTGTATATGATTTTTATTTTATTTTGAAGATTTTTTTAGTTCTATCTTTCACCTTGATATATGCAGCATCCTGTAAATTAACTTTTAGTAAATGCAGTACTAAATATTAGAATAAAATTAGTTGTAACATCCTATAATAGTTTACTCTTGCTATTAAACTTAAAACAAATCACGGTTACATTGATAAATAATTTTTTTTTTATTAAAGTTAGAACGAAGTTGTTATATTTTGATTATGCAGCGTAAATGCTATAGTATCAATGTAATGTGCTTAAAAGCTTTCTTTTTTATAATTCAACAAAAATAAGTTTTTTAGCAATCTATTTTGGATTGGTTGGACATTTCTAGTTTCCACGTGTCAATCTGAAAAAGGGGGTGCTTGTGACTTCAAATGGTGAATTGCAGTGACTGTAGCATCTCCCCCGCACAGGACAAAACGTATATCAATGTGGCGCATTTTATTTTTATACAGCGTCAAAAGAAAAAGACGAAGAGATATATTCTCACGACTTTTCCTGGAAAACTTTGTAACTTGTACGCATCTCGAATTTTAATTTATTCCTGAGAAGACCAAATTAAATAAATTAGTATATATTATTATTATTATTATGCCTAGTTAAAATTTAGGGTGGATTAATTTTTATAAATGAAAATTTGATAAAAATAATTCTAGATAGATAGTCGAGAATTTTAAAAATCCAAAGGAGGCAACTGTTCTCCTCGTGCCTTCAAATTATGTATGTATCGAGCTATAGGGGATTGAAAAATCTTGATACAGAAATCCTCAAAGAATAAAAAGATGAATTTAATTATTGTGTGTGTTTGGTGATAAGATGTAATAGGGTATGATTAAGAAAATATAGTAAACGAATATGTGTTAGTGAAATTATTATATTATGAAGCAAAAAAAAAATATGCAATTGAAAAAATGAAAAATAGGAGAGAAATGTAGTTGTTACAAATTAAAATTTTGATGAATTTTTAAATCTAACTTGTATAATTATACAAATAAACGTGCATTCATATTATAAAAGCGAACATTTTATTGTTAATCCAAAAACAATCCTACCTTCAAATTTTTGAGTTTTCGTTTAAATAAAAAATATATGAATAAAGGTAGACAAGATGAAACTTATATGAACATTCTTATGCCTATTGGGAAGAGAAACAAGTGGGAAGAAAGATTAAGAAAAAAGCTAGAGAATGATGAGAGCATAATTTATGTTCTTAATTCTAGTTCCTTTAGAATCAATGAAGTAGAAGTAATTGACCAACTGTTTGTAACCAATGTTTCAATCATCGGACTGACAGATTAAAAACGATTTGGATATTGGTTGGTGGAAAATGATTGAACAATGGTTAATTGGGATATCGGCGAAAATCGAAAAGTTAAAATGATCAATACAAAAATATTATGTATATTATATTAAAAATAAAAGAATAATACACTTATAAAACTTTAAAATTATACTATCCGTCCCAAAAGATATATAAACGTTCTTTGTTTTTGGCGTATTTTTTTAATTAGGCTTTTTTTTAAAGTATTTGAAATGATAAAATTTGACAAAAAAGACATTTAGATGTTGTAGTATAATTTATAAGTTTCATATTGAAATAAACACAATATAATCATAAACAATACCACACAACACAATTTAAAATATTAAAATCTAAAAATAGATGATAGAAATTAAGATTAAGTTTTAAATTAGTAAACTTAAAAAAATAAATCTGGTTCAACTATAAAAACGATTTTTTAGGATAATTGGACCGACTTCACGATCGGATCCGATTCAACCTGATTCTGAAAATATTATCGATAACAATACTGATTATTGTAACGAACCATCAATTTTTTATGTGTATATCAATATTTCGAAGCATATTAGTGATATCAGACGTGGGAGAATAAATATGTGTTTGTGGTTAGTAATCACTAATCATCCATGTGAGAAGGATTGGGTGTTTCTTTAGTTGAGGGTAGCTTAGTATGCATTTGCACTCTCTATTTTATAGATGAAGTATTTTTTTTTTAGTTTCAAGACTCAACTTTTTAAAATTTTAAGTGTTTTTTACTATTTATTAGTGTTCTAAAACAGGCCTTTAATCATATTAGAAGATTAGTAACATGTTTTTGGCCAAATCATAAAATATCAATATCAAAACGAACATATGAGTACCAGTATCATCTCTCCATATATAAATTCATAAACAAAATACAATGTAATCAGAATAATCCAAAAAAATGTTTAGTTGATTTTTTTCAGTTAATGAATCGGAATCTGTTTTTATCTTATGAATAAATTTTATATTTATTAAGAGGATATTAGAATATTTGACTAATTTTACTTATTTCAATACATTTTTTAAACCCATTAAATTTAACCAATATTACACTCTGAATAGGTTAAAATACTTATAAATTAAAAATAAATTTCATAGCATAAATCAATTCTATACAAGTTATTATCAAAATTGTACCGTTCATATTACCAATGCTTTAGGATAAAAACTTATATTAGACACCTTCATTTTGCTTATATTAGATGATTTTTCATTTTTTTTTTTTTTTTTTGAGAGAATACAAAAAGAAAATAAAGCTAAAGACATGATATGTCTAGGTAAATCATAATGGGACCCAAGCTTTGAGGGAGGGGAAACGTGATAGAAACCTTGGCTAAATTGTATTTTTTGAGGTGTTGTTGGTTTAGGGGACAATTTAAAATAAATTTGAATGATGAGATCTTCCTCGACTCCAATGAAAAAGTTCAATTTAGACGGATCCATAGAGTCCGAGAGAAACATCTTTGGCCGGGTGTGTATCTCTTCCATTAAGTTTTAAATTGATCTAAACTTAAAAAATAAATATGGTTGTCCAACGAAGATAGCAATTAATTGCGTAATTCATTTCGGTCATCAAAAAAAAGCATCAACATTAATTGAAGCAAGAGTGTTTCAACAAACTTTTAGTTAATCGTATGGGGTCACCGGTATCTTCGGGAGAGAGGTGTTGCTTGATGGAGAAGGTTGTTCCAAGCATCTTTGTAAGCATCGAGATAGAATTCCATGTAATAGAGGAAACTCCATTTGGTGGTGTGGTTTGGAAATTTGCTTTTTTGTGAGATATATTACATCTTTCTTTCCAAATTCCCCACATCTTCATTGCAAATATTTCAAGGGTGTTAAGGTTGAAAATCCATCAGTATTTTTGTTGGTTGGGTGAGTAGTGATATCACCACCATTTTCGAAGTCTTTCCAAGCTTCTTATGACAAAAAAAAAATAGAGTGATTAAGGTCAAGCCCAATGAAATAAAAAACGCACATCTTTTTTTTTTATTTTTGGGGAACACGGGACGTGATGTAGTTTTTAATAGTTCAAAGATTATTTAGCCTTATTTTAGAAAAAAATTGATTTTTTTTAATTACCTACAGTTACCTTGCTTTTTAAAACAGGTGAAGATCTTGATTTTTGGTGGATTTTGGAGGTTCCAAATCTATCTTCCACCTTGAAAGGGGACGTGGGGTTGGAGGGCCATCCTTAACCGGGTCGGAGATTTTTGATCCTTTAGAACCGAAATTTTAGTAAACTAAATTTGGAATAAAATTAGTTGTAACATCCTATAATATTTCTTTTTAAATTTAAAACAAAGCACAGTTACGGGGGATTGTATTTGGTTGATTGGGATCTTTGATTGATTTAAATGAAGAAATAGATTATAATGTGGGGATATGTTAAAGTATTTTTTTTTTTATAAGGTCTTTAACTTTGACATTTTTTAAGAAGATTGGTTGGAGGTGATTTTACCACTTAGGGATCAAATGGTGAATCCGTGAGTGCTTCAGCATGGATACTTTATTAGCCGATTTTCCACATAGTGCATTTTTTGACGTTTGTGATGCTAATAGGGTAAGATGGATCTAGATATAAGAGGGTTGGAGCCCAAAGTAGCATCCATAATGTGCAATTGAAAAAGTGCCAAATGAAAGGCCATGAAATTTACGTGACTTAATGGATCAATAAATCTCCATACTTGAAATAAAGGGCTTTGTTAAAGATTACCATGTTTTGTTGTTAAACCCATATCCTCCTTCAATTTTTGAGGGTTTAAATAAAAGGATTTTAAAAAAAAGAAATGAAACTTTTTGTCGTTGTTCTTAGCATCATTGGTAAAAGTGGGAAGAAAGATTAAGAAAAAAAACTAGAGAATATGGATTGAGAGATAAGTTTCTTTGGGGATTAAAAAATTGGGACAATGTTGGGAATGGCTTGGATTGGTTTGATTTAAATTGACTTTCAAGAGAAAAACTTAT
This sequence comes from Stenogyne calaminthoides, assembly GCA_037126765.1. Lineage (NCBI taxonomy): Eukaryota > Viridiplantae > Streptophyta > Magnoliopsida > Lamiales > Lamiaceae > Stenogyne > Stenogyne calaminthoides. The sequence goes on from JBBCBC010000082.1 coordinate 118,660, forward strand.
TTTTTCCACCCATCAAGTTTCTTGGCTACCCTATAAATATACACTTATAAAAATTGAAATTTTTTACTCTTGATGGAGAAGGTGAATAAACCGAGGTACAATTCATGGCCTTGACACAATTTAAAATTTAAAATCTTTAATATAATGTATGTTGAGTAAGTTTTGTGTTTTCTTTAAAATGGTTGAATAAAAATGATTTTTAGGGGTTGATGAGTCACGATATCGGAGGCTTTCATAGGAGGAGAGAAAAATATTTTTAAGAAGTGTCATTAATCCTCGATTAGTCAATTTTTTGAAGAAGATAAGGCTATCATTTAAAAAGAGAATAAAAAAATAGGCTATCAAAAGAAGGATTTTAGTTAACTCATTGGAATTAGCATGAGAGTTGATGATGAAAGGATAGACCCAAAAACAAGAGATTTTAAGAGGTAGGGGAGAGGGTCTCAAAGCGGAGTCATATTAGAAGATTAGGAAATGTTTTTGGCCAAATCATAAAATTGACTTTCAAAAAAACAAATGTGTATCGGGTCTTCATATTAAATGATAAGAAAAGATCCATTTGATATAATCAAACCCCATTTTGCTCATAATGGCCTCTAGGTATTTCCATTATTTAACGATCGTAGGCCTTGCTCATATCGAGTTTGAGGGTCGCATATCCTTGTTTGCTCTTATTTGTTCAAATACTTATAAATGCAAAAAAAAGCCAATGAGGATATCTTAGATTTTTATCAAAATTGGGATGAAAACACTTTGATTGGGGTCAATGATTTTTCCCAGAACGGTCCTGATTCTGTTGGTTCCTCATACTTTTTTATTGAGTGTGGAAAAGTAATGTTCGGTTAAAAATAATACGGGTCGGGTTATTTGGTTCTTAGATTTTTGTCGATCTTTGAAACTACACCTTACACTAAATTCATTTCTTTTCCTCCCAAAAAAGAAAAATTTACCGTCACCTACATCCGAAAATTCTATTTCCGCCGTTGCAGATCATCTCGCTGCCGCAATGACAGATCCCACCGCCGTCGAACAACAACCGGAGCCACCACCACCATCCACCCCCACCTCCGCCTATCATCTCTACCCCCGCCGTGAGCCCTTCGACCATGGCCTGCTCCCCAATCCCCAAATTGATCTTCAGCGATGGTGCACAAACTCTATCCCAGCTCAAACCTGCCCTCCTGTCACCTGATTCCAATCACCGAGTCAACTCGGATACCCTGGCCCGTGTCCTTCAAATTCCCGTTGAGCATTCGCGCCTTATAATCGAGACCATATCAGCTGTTTTGCATGATGACTCTGATCCGTTGCTCAAGCCTGGTGTTTCGAACCAGATCGATGAAATTGGGGTCAATGTGTTTGATTTGCTCGTGTTTTTGTATATACAGAATTATAAGCGATTGCTGCCTAAAGGGCATAAAGATTCTGCAGCTGTCGCTGATGTTTGGCCATCTACGTCGGCTTTCGATGGCTTTTTATCTGCCCTTTCCCCGTTACAGGTATTATTATCTTTAATTTTCTAATATTTGATTGGAAATGCTAGATTTATTGTTTGTTATGTGTGTGAGGGATTTCAAACTCCTTCGGGGAGATGTGAATCCGATTTATTTAAAGTTACTCCTTTTGGGCTTATCTTTTACATTTCGCTTAGTAGACGTCGGCTGCACATCACATGATGTGTTTATAGGTGACAGTTAGCACTGCGATTGGTTATTTATACATTGGAAATGGGTGTGTTTTAATTAATTGACCATCATTTTGTGTAGAAAATATTTAACTTAACGTTCTGATATTCATTAGTTAAAGAATTCTTAAACAGAAGAACTGGGATCATATGTTGGAAAGTGTCACTAGTATTACAGAATTATCAATACATTTGCCTGTGAATTTTGTACTTGAATCTTGTTTAGAGCTACTGCTCTTTGATGAAACCTGTAAATAATGGTGCCTTCATGTTTTGAGAGTCGTAAGAAAAGCCACAGGTCTCAAGTTTCGTCAATGGACAATGGGTAATTATTGCTCTATTAGTATCAAAGCCAATAAGTATTAAATTATCTATTGCAGCTGGTACGTAGCAACAGCCGGAGGTTTATACCATCTCAAGCTGACGAAGAGGCCCAGCAGCTATCATATTTGCAGAAGCACATTGGCAATATTATTTCCCTCTTGGCAGACTCCACAGAAGGGGAAGGTGATGAATCTATGGTATGTGAAGTTTTTTGGCTTATTCCGGATCGAAGCATATTGTTTTATTGAATGCTAATTTTCATATTATATGGTTACAGTTGATATTCAGATTTTAGCTCTGTATTGAAATCTTATGTAGCTTTGGTTGAAATGCTAATTTTCCTTCCTGCCAGGTCTTATCCATGGATAAATTTGAGCATCTCGGATTTTTGGTTTATTTTGGAGAAAAGGGATCTGCCAAACTTCCCTTGAGCCAAAGTACTCCATTTTTTGCAAATTCAGATCCTGACATGCCTGCTGCTCCTGTTCCTGCATCACAAGTCCTCGACTGGCTTCTCCAAAACATATCGTCCACCCAGGAACATATTGCTGATAGAGTTTCTCTAAAAGAAAATAGCCCAAGTAGTACTGATCAGGATGTTCAAATGGCTGATGCTGGCGCAAGTTCCCTGAAACCCTCAACTACTCCTAGAGGTCCAAGTTTCATTGAAGGGGTCTCCAAATCATCATATGTGAAGCAAGCATCTGACATTAAGGGTACATCTGTAAAGGTGGAACTCTTTCTATTTTGCATGCAAAGTATCCCTCTCATCTTACCTTTCCTTTTGACACATTAAGATTCATATAACTTATTTTGCACGTCCAATTTGGTCATTGTTTATCTCAGGACTAAATACTAATCATGGTGAGGTGCTTCAAATGTACTGACAAATTTTATGTTAATTATAAAGAATCTAAACTAACAAGATGGTGAAAAAGGCATAGTTTTTTATTTGAGTGAAAGGTCTACTTAATGGTTGAGCTTCATTTTTCGTCAAAGTTTTGGTGCTAAACCATAAAAACTTGCATTTTGTATGACACAGCTTATGAAATATCTCTTTTGTTAGCTATGGTAATAATTGTAGATTGCTTTCTGCTGAATTTCTGTGCTGTTGTGTTACCAATCCGATGCTTTATAATCGAAGTTGAGACTGAAATTTACTCAAAAGTTTGTCTTTTTCATCCTTTTGTTTGTTTGTTCAGGTTGTGAATTGCCATGAATCAGTGATTTATATTTTGGCGCCACTGAAATATGCAACAGTTTATGGATGCTCTGATGCAACCATAGTCATTGGTGCTGTTGGCAAGGTATGTCTACTGATGCAGTTAAAATTAGTAACATGATTGCACTTGTAAAGTATGCGGATTAATTTAAGTAATGGCTTTAATATAGTGATATCACTGAAAGTGTATGCAGCTGATGATGTTTATACTAGCAATTTCATTGTATTAAATGGCATATAGACTAGTAGATATGCTTCAAGTGTTAAATTATGGGCATCTCTAATCAGTTATTAATACATAACTCGATTTCTTCACTACAAGGCATTGTATATGATTTTATTAAAAGTAAAAAGCTTATATATCTGACAGGCAATTAGGGTTGAACATTGTGAACGGGTTCACCTGATCACTGCAGCTAAACGTATCTGCATAGCAAACTGTCGTGAATGTCTATTCTTCTTGGGGGTTAACCAGCGACCCCTCATTGTTGGTGATAATCATAAATTGCAGGTGGGTTTCGTTATACTGTGGTGCTTTCAAAATTAAGTTGTTGGAGTCATATTTCCCCTTCATATTACAATGAGCAGTGGCAATTTCCTTTTTCAGCATTGCGTTTTTTTTTCAACAGGTGGCTCCATATAATACGTTCTATTCACAACTGGAGGAACATATGAATCAAGTCGGAGTTGATGCTAAGATCAACAGGTGGGACGAATCTGTGGGACTTGGAGTGGTTGATCCACATGACTCAATATCCCATCATGCTGGTGTGGCAGATGTTCAAGCCGAATCCGCTACACGCCTAGACCCTGATCAGTTTACTGACTTTGTGGTACGTACTTTTTGGTGGACTATCTAGTTGGTGAAATGCTCTAAAAGGATTACACTTTGCATGTAAAGTGCTGATTTTTCAATATTTTAATTGCTATCAAAATTTGGACCTAGAATGGTATCAGTATCAGTTAATTTTTTACATTTGATCTCAATGAATTTTATTTCATGTGAATTTCTGGTGCATACTAATATTAGTCTTTATCTTGCTCAGTTTCCAAATTGGTTGGAAGGTGAACCATCTGGTTCCACAAAAGACAACCCGTTCACTTTACCTGATGCCTACCTGGCATCACAGCAGAAAAAGGTTTGTTTTAAATACTGTATGTTCTGGCCTGGTGCCCCCCCTATGTTTGGGGTGGATATGCCCTGCGATTCAAATTTCTATCTGATTTGGGTGATTGAACTTCTTTTTAACTTTAGGCCAAAAACTTGGGGAGGTTAAGCAAATATTGAGGGAAACTCAACTTGAAGAGAACAGGAAAAAAGAATTGTCAAGTGCCCTCCATTCGTGTTTTAAAGACTGGTTATACGGTAATGCCAAGCTTTATGTTTGCATAATGCATAGCGCATACAGATAAAGAGAAAAATATCTCTTGCGTTAATCTGTTTCCCTATAATATTTGATATATTTGAGTGCACATATATCTCCCAAGATAGCTCTACTCTTTTTGTGCTTTGCTATGAGCTGAAAATGAACAGATTTTACTTTTTAGATGGCTTGGGGATGATTAAATTAGTCTTGATTCTTTTCATATGAAGAAAAATGGAGGTTTATCTTTTTTGCCATGTTTTCAATGATTACAATTTCTCAATATGTGAACAGGCTTGGGTTTTAGGTCTTGGGAACTCTTCCTCTGAACCAAATTGTGCCTATAAGTTTGTTTATATTTTGTTCCCGATGAGCATCTAGAACTCATAATTCTTTTCATGAATTCAGCATCAGGGAATATTCGGCAGCTTTACTGCTTACAGGGCTAATAAGTGCTTAGCAGAATGGGCAGAAGTCCCAACCATTTCAATCCCCTCTTGCCCTTTTTTCCAAATGCCAGAGGTTAGAGGGACTTCAATGCTGTCATCAGGTTTGCAAATCTCATGTAGATTGCGATGAAACCAAATAAGTTATTTTCTTGTATTTCCATTTTGTGGCAGGATTATACTATAGTTCTTGAATAATGTGATGTTAGATTCGAGTATAGGGTTAGTTGAATTTTCATTAAGAGGACATATCTTTGCAGACAGTGGATTTATGTTTTTCCACTAGAAGAAATGTGTGTCTTAGCGCACTTCAAACTACTTAGTTTAATTATACAGAGCGGTAGGGGTTTTTTCAACATTTCTCTTCATTTGGAGGGTGTGTTTGGTTGTAGAGAATTTGCCTCTCTTTTCTTTCGCTTTTTTTGTTAAAAGGTGTGGATGTTTATGAAAGATTCCACATTTTATTGTACACGAATCTATACAAGTTGCAATTTCTTCTGAAGCGATTCTCTCCCTCCCCTTGCACTATCTTCTTTCCTGTTCGTATTTTCCACTGATTAGGAAAACATTGCATTCCTTTTAGAATTTCAATGAAATTTGAATTTGATCGCTTCTTCTTACCTCATATTAATAACTAGACAAATGAGATTCATTTTGCATATATCTAAAAGATAAAAGATATTGAAAATAATACAGTGAGATAATCATGTTCATTCAAAAAAACCTTCGAAGTTCAAGATAACTATAATTCATCAAAGTTTTCTTATTCTTAATGCAAAAGTACGTTTATAAATGTTATTTTCTGAGCAGAACATAATTTGCCTGACGCTGTTATAATCAAAAGTTCAAAAGTCGACTTTTGTTATCAGGCCATATTTTTAAAATAAATGCAACTTAAATTCGATCAAATTTAAGAACCTGTCACAAACAAACTTTTAAAGAGCAACTTACCTAGCAAGTGACCACACTAATTAAGGCCTACAAAAGACGGATACAAGTCATTGTCTCTAAAAATACAAGTACAAACAAAAGCATTACAGGAAATCTAAAAGTGTTTGATTCACCCATGACCATGCTCCAGTCAAGAAAAACACAAAGCTGAATGTTGGAGAAATTCAGAGAGACCAGTTCATATGCTGAACCGATGATTCATAGTCCCCGGACAGCTCGAATTCATGGTATTGTCCATTATCGAGTCGAGCTGATCCGAGGCCTGTGTTGAAGTGGGTGTTAGGGGTTGAGAAACCTGTGGCAAACCCCCCATATGAGGAGGCATGTCATTGAGAGAGCTACTAGCTTGATTGCCCCTTATAATCCCACGAGGGGGGGCACGGGAATTGAGCAGCAGGGTCACTAGTACCAAGAAAGTTGTTTGCATTTGACAGAAGAGAGAGAGCACCTCTGGAGCTAGTCGAGACTCCATTGAAACAGTCTTCCGAATAGCTGGCCTGAGGTGTCAGAAGAAGAGGACTTTGTGAGCTGCTCTGCCATGGATGTTGAGGCGGCGTGGTGATGTTGGATTGGTTGGCTAATCCTCCTGTTCGTTCCGATGTAGTATTTGGCCATGACTCTCTTCCGGAAAAGGTGGGGTACGAGCTGAAGTCCATCACGAAACTTCCTCCCGTTTTGCCATCACTATCTGTTTTTACAGGAAGTGGATCATCATTTGTGGTTTCATCAGTGAAATTGAATAAATGATTACTAACCGAATGTGGAAGGAGAGAAGCTTGCATAGCGGGAGGACAATAAAGGGCCCATAGGTGGCTTTCTCCTACGCTCATTGTGCCCAGCCAGGCGTCTGCGACAGCTACGTTTTCCTTGATCGAATTCAGCCAATTGATGAAACCTAGAGAAGAATCACAACCTCCCACAAGCTATAATAATTCCAAGAATAATATTTAGACTTCAAAATCTTGTCTAGAACAAATTGAGTTTCCAAGAAATCAAAATTCGATTCACCATTATCCACATTCAGGACTCACATAGTTGGGTGATTGCCCGAAATCCCTTACAGAGACACAGTGGTGAAGTTAAATTTCAGACTATAATTTGCCATACCATGTAACTGCTATTTTTAATCAATACTTCAAAGCCTCGTACTAACCTATGATGCACGTATACCAGCTCAACACAGACACTGATATTGAGAGATGAAAGCTAGAGTATCGAATGGTATACTACAGTTAATGCAGTGGTCCTAGCTGTAAACTATTGGTACTACTTGCTAGTGATAAGGTTCAATGATTTATGCTAAATAATTACTAACAAATGAGAAATTTTCATCAGAAACCTAATAATGGTGAACCAAAAGAATTTCTACACCAATTGCGCGTAAGTGCCTACTCCAAATGTCTTTTCTAAGCAAACTTGAATACATAAGAATCACTCAATATATTTAATCAACAGACTAAAAACTATATATTCTTAGCCTTGTATACAATTATCAACTGAAGAACAATGTACAGGCAGTATATGGTACAGTTTCTCTGTGTAAGGCTATGAATGCTTCCTCTTGAAGATTATGGTTCATCCAATTACATAATATGTCTATGTATGGTAATTAAGGAGTAAGGACCACCAATGAATTATGCATAGGACAAGAGGCAGGCTGACACATGATCAATACCACACTTATTAACACCTTGTTGTGTTTAGGCTTTAGCTAAGGCCCAAAAACATCACACCACAAGAACTCATAGTCTATTCCAGGACAAACAGATGTATTTATGTTGGAAAACGAAGATGAAACACCCCACATTAGGACAAAACTCCAGCAAAATACAATAAACACAAACCACAATGGAACAGAGGAAAACTAGCTCCAAAACCTTATCTTTAATAAAGTAAAGCTGCATTAAATCAATCTTGAAAAGGACAAAAGAAGCAAGATTTTGTAATACTAATAAAATAGAAAAGCTAACCTGCTACACTGTTGGCAAAACCTTTGCTCAAGGCCTGCAACAATGACTTTTGGATATTTTGAATGCATACCACAAACTTTGTGCCTAGAGTAGTAAGACTTGGCATCACTCAGATCTACCTTACATCCCTCCACTTGGCACCTTGGCGGCTGCCCTCCCTGCACCACCCCAGTCCTTCCTTTCTTCGCCGGAGACCGCGGCGGCGGCGCCTCCTCCGGCAAGAATCCAGAAGCCACACCTTCAAAGTAGATTTTCTTGCCAAACTTCAATCCATTGATCGAGTCTCCACCACCGCCTGATGAAGAAGAAGAAGATGAACCCTTTTCCATTCTTGATACCTAAACCCCATTCATTGCTGCTCCCAGATGAAACCCACATGCAGCATTACAAGGAAAGGAAAGTGAAAATCATGATTTATTACGCTAATACAAACATGTAATCATAACTGAATAAAGATTGATTTTTTGTCCCCCCCTGCTAAAAAGAGGAATTAGAAAAGCAAATTTGAGGGTTCTTGAAACAAAAAAGAGCTATCTTGGTTAAATTAGGAGGCTGTCAAGTGAGATTTAGTGAAAGTGTGTGAGAATCAACAGAGTTCTTGATATGGGGTGTGTGTGGTGGGAGAGCAGTGGTGTAAAGTGGAAACCTGACAAATGGGCCATAATGCCAGCTTGGGGTTTGTGTACAGAGAAGTAGTGATTCTGGAAAACTAATCAAATAATTGAGAAGCAAAAGCAAAAAAAAAAGCAAAGGAAGGAGACAGTTTATGAAGGCCCTATTATATGGGAGAGGGATTTCCAGCTTTAAAACAGAGCTTTCTTCAATTCTGCTATGGCCAATAATGGCACACACCAGGCTTTGTAATTACTGATGTCTGACTAATATTTTCTGAGATAATTTGGAGTTTAGCTGTGGGGCTAGCGTTTAGCACTAGTGTGATTACTTGTACTTTCAATATTTCAAATATGTAGAGGAATAATAACAAAAGGAATATATATATGCATAGTTTTAAAGAGAGAGGATTTTTTTTAGTGTGAGAAATATATATTCTTTTCTGGTTGGAAGTAGATTAAAGTAGTGATATAAATGATGTGTTTTTTGAGTTTGTGTCTGTAAAAATGAAGGAAACGAATATTTTGAAACGCAAACACTATGTCAGTGCCAATGTGCCACATCTTGAATGATAGCTGGGGGTAAATTTTTTGGAAAAGGAATATATTTTCTCTGTTTTGGTTAGTGCAGTATAATTAAAAAGTTAACATTTAGACACACCAATTACATAATTTAATTTTGATTTATAAAAAGTATATTTTTGAACATACAAATTAATACTTCTATTTATATAAATTAATATTCTTCTTTTCTTTTTTTTAATCATAAAATAAGCTAAAAATTGCACAATGGGTTGTATTTTTTATGTATCATTATTATCGCGCTTTCAAAAAAAAAGTATCATTATTATCGCAAAAAAATATTATTATTATATAAAAAAAATTATTTTATACAAAAATTATTTTTGAAGCACTGCTATATTTAAAATGCGATACGATTTCTTTAACATATATACTTAAGTAAAGAAATAACGTTTTCATTGCTTCAAAAGTATTATAATGTGCGTGCGCGTGCAAGGTAAGATAAAAAATATAATCTAAACATGTAGTATTAATTATTCTAAACATGGGTCCTCAAAAAAAATTATTCTAAACATGGAAATGAAAAGAGGGTTTAAATCAAATCTGTATTTCATTGGTCATGAATCAATCATTATTCTAGATACTTCTAATTGATATTTTCTCAGGTGCAACCCCTTTTGCAGATGCACAAACTTGCCACATTAGAATAAATAAACATATATTTATTTGTCATAATGATGAGGATGCTTGATAAAGAGAACCATTTGCTACTAACAGTGGGAAATTCATTTGGTTTGTAACATTTTTGGCACATTAAAAGAAGAGAAAGTAATTTACTATTAAAAGTAAATTTTGACTTCTTGGTATCATTTATATCTAATTTCCACTTCTAAACTACTTTTTTCCATACACACATGACCAAATATCAATGCAATGAATTAGAATTAGTAACTTGATTATGAAATACAACCTGAACAACATTATAATCGTTAAAAGCAAAATTAAATATTCTACATAACTTGACTGATCAAATTAAATACATGACGCGACATATAGAACCATCCCCATTTTTCTAAATTCAATTTTGAATAGTTAATAGTAGGAAAAATCATAAACCTAGAAAAAAAAACTAATTTAATATGCCTTAATGATTTTAAACTGATCGATTAAATTGAGAAGACAAAACTATCGATTAGAACCGAAAATAAAAAGTTGGAAAAAATTTTATCTTCTATAATATTTTTTAAGATTGTTTATGAGACTTATAATTTAATATCCTTATTTTACGTTTTTTATTTTTTTTTTTTTTTTGATTAATTTATTACGAGCATTAATTTATTTTAGAAATTAAGGGTTTATGATGTTTAAAATAATAATATTTTTTTAGGGTTTACTATTTAGTAAATTTTCGGGTTTAATATTTTTTTTAGTATCCCCAAAGGACATTAAAATTTATGCAATGAATTCGAACTTTTATCTTTGTCTTGGATTGATAGTTTTTTATCTTTGAACACCATTTTATAATCGATAACACAAAAATATAAGCGTTTTAAATCGACAATAAATTTCCCCATTTTTCTAAATTCAATTTTGAATAGTTAGTTAATAATAATACTCCTCATATTTAAAATCCTCGAATTTTATACAGTTTCACAAAATTTCTAAACCTAGAACATTTTCTCCAACTGGGCCACACCCCTAATTAATATGCTATATGATAAACTGTTTAATTAAATTGACATAGACAAGGCCTGCAGGCCCAAAGACATGGTAAAAGTCGGAAAATTTTATCTTAAAATTGAAGTATTATTTCAATATAAGTTAAATGTTTTATCATCGTCAGTAAAAATAATACTTTTGGCATAATTATGCTAAATCTATCCTACGGGCACTCGCATTTATTTTAAGTATATCCCCTTCACATTAATGATAAATTAAATAATAAAATTTTTCTATATAAAATTCTATTTAAAAATAAATTTTTTATATTAATATTTTTTCCCGATCCCAACGATATGATTATATGGAGTTTTTATTGTACATGCAAATTATACAAACACAACACGAACATGTGTTGACTCAATATGGCACAATAACAATACGATATTATTCGTGTCAATATAACAAAAAAAGATAACAATACGATACAATATTTTTCGTGTTGACATGACACGATAGTGGCATGATAAAAAAATAAACAAATTTAACTAGCATTTAAATATACAATAACTAAAAATATTTATTTAAATATGAAAAGTTATCATGTCCGTTATTTTGTTCTTTACGAACACGTGTCATTATCATGTTAGATTATACTATCAGGTAATGACTTGTTAATAGATTAATGTATTATCTATTAATGTTATCGTGTTTAATGGGTTGATACGAACGCAATACAAAATATGTGTACTGTTATACCGTATCGCACGATAACGTCAAACGCTAATTCATAAATTTTATATTGTTTTCTTACGGTGTCAAGAATTGTCATAATGGATTTATATAGTCTACCATAATTTTTTTTTGACAACTATAGTCTATCATAGTCTACCATAATTATTTGAGATTAAACGTTAATTTTGTTTGTGATTCATAAATTTTAATAATTGAAAACACATGATTGAGCATGTTAGAACCATTAAGTATACAGCGATGTATCTTCAATTATTATTTACAACGAGAATAGTAAATAATAGGCTTCAAATTGGTCCATACTTATTCAATATTTTGTGGCAGTTAGTTAGTGGAAAATCATTGTCAGAGATTATATGAGTTCACAAAAGAACAAAGTGAGAAGGTCCCCCCTTTTTCTGGTCCTTCCCAAAATTTGCTTTTTGCTAGATTTTGTGATCTTCAACTTCATCTCTCTGGATATGCCTTTAACTGTCGTTGTTCGTCGCTTTTCCTATGTGTTTTGTTAGCTCACTCTTTTTCCATTATCTTTTGTATTTTTATTTTATTTTTATTGTATGTGAACACACATTACTTCCTCCTTAAAAGTCACTTTATCATTTTAATTATTAATACAAAATTCGCTCGCAAAAACACGTATAAAAGTCAACTGTGAAAATTGATCTGAACTCCAACACATGAGCTATTCCAACTCACCATTTTATCCGCTATTATGTGTCTTCAAAAACCTTGATCCTTGTTTGATTTTACTTTTTTTTGTTGGGTGGGTAAATAGAACCAAACTAGAATAATTGGGGAGGGCACAAATCAATTACTTTTTACAAGAATGTACTCACATGGGATGTTACGCCCTTCTTTGTTTTTTTTTTCTAAACAATTACTAAAATATATGTTTGGAGTTCTAAAAGTGTACAACTATATATGAAGTGATTGAAAATACTTCGATTGTAATGCATATATACTTCTAATTTCAATTTAATACGAATTGAATGTAGGAGATCAATAATTGTTGCATGTAGTTTAACAGTTTTATTTTATGTGAATAATTTCAAATAAGATCCAACCTATACTTACCAACAAATTATTTTAAATAATTTAATCAAGATTAGAGTACGTCACAAATAGAGTACAACTAGGTTCGAAGATGTTAAAACTAACTGTACGCAAAATGCTAAATTTAATGATAATTTTCTATATTACGTATATTGGAAAAAAAATTACATTCTACATATATAAAATATTATGATCATTAAATATATAAAATACATATATAAAATTACATTCTACGTATATAAAATGAAAGGAAATGCTTAAGTTAAGATCTAGTTACAACAAGTTGGTAAATTGTTAATTATCATATAATATTAATGTTCACGTATTCTTTTTTATGCTAATATGAATCAATGCTTTCTTTTTATTGGGTTTATATTTTACCGTTAAAAATACGCTCTCTTTAATTTTTTATATGAAATTGGAAAAACAACATTTTGGGAATCTTTCTCTTACGAGAAAAACTTGCAAATTGCCATAATGAGTAGTATTAGCCAGTTGTATTAATGTAATAAATATTCAGATATATACCATCTTTTTTCAGAGGAATAATTATTTATATTTGTTTAAAGAATAAATTACTCATTATTTTAAACATTAAAAAACTGGGTTCTCTCATATGGCAGGTCTGGGACAGGTTAAAAGAACAGAGATGTCCTGTATCGAGGCTCAAATTGCACGACCCGACCCGACCCGGATTCAAATTAAGTGGGTAGAAACTTGTGCCCGAAGAAACGTTCACATTTTGTCAGACCGAAATGGGAACAAACTGGGCCTATTCTTGAAGACTGCCCAAATGCTGAGAATTCCTGATGCCAGACCTTAAATTTAAAATATAAAAGGAGTTTCTTATCATTCATTAAAAAATGTTTGAATGTGGATTATTGTACCTCTTATTTTTAAATTGAGTTTCTGTACTGAAAATTTTATTTTAATTCTACTGTACAGATTCAGTGGCTTACATAACAACTAAGTTCTAATGCAAATGAAATCAAAGCACGAGGGCTTAATATTTGTAATATTTACAAATGAAAGTACATATGTATACTCCGTACAAAACTTAATATTAACAATCAAATATTGGAATGGAGGATGTGAGAAGACACCTGAATCCATAATAATAAATTTATTAAGATTGTTTGGATTCACATTGATTTGAAATCCACCAGCTCCATTAATGTCCCACCAGGATAGATTTGAAATCCTTTAATTACAAATCTTATATTTAAACTCTTTAATCCAAACACAACCTCGTTTCGATGTCTAATACACTCCGAAAAGAATTAGAAGCACTCCGTTCTACTATTACCATTTTTTTTTTACATAAACCAATAATTGGATTTTCCTACAAAGATAGATAGTCAACGCACTAGTATCTTCTTTTATACTATAAACTAATAAAATAATTATTTATTGTGCTTGAAATTTTGAATTTTACCTATAAAATTCCTGATATGCCTTTATTTATTAAATAAAAAATAATAGTAATGTACATTAAATATTTAAATATAGGAATTTTGAACAATTTACACACTCTCAACAGATTCTAGAATTTAAAATAAACCAAAAAGAAAAGTAGGATTATTTTTGTGGAATTGAGGGGAGTACCACTTTGAATATTTTGGGTGGAGTTTTATACTTTAAATATCAAATTCTAGAATTTCAAGTCCCACAAACACAATCTTAATCAAATAAATAGTTTAATGTTTTCAAAAGAAAAAAATTTAATATGCTTCCAACCAAACATCATGAGCTTACTGCAATGATTTCAAATCAATCCCCAAAAATTCTTGAATCCAAACACAACCGGTAAGAATTGGTTGAATAAGGCAATGGCAAAAGCTGGTTGAGCAACCATCAAGAAGGCAGTGTCTTTAAACTAATGACACCATAACAAAAGAAGCTAGTGATCATTGATCAGATGATGTCCAACACAAACATTGGGTCGTTACTTTCCCAACTTTGCCATGGATTGATCACAGAAAGTAATAATTCTACGCGATTGTCCAAACATGCATGCTAATGTAACATCTACTAAAGGTCGGTAGTTCAGAGGGAGAAGAAGATCAATCTCACTATCTGCAACTTCTAATGCAAACAAACCTTAGTTACATGCATTGATCATACTATCCTAGGCCAGTACAACAAACACAAACCAACTCTCAAAATTTTCCGAATGTAACCTAGTAAAGACTAAAACAGAAGTCATATCTGTGAAAGAATGGAAACTATCATGTCGAATTGGACAAGTCTTAATCAGGCTTAGTATCAAGAGTTTTACGACTCAAATACTGGTAGATAATAAAGCTCATATCATGTATAGCAGAAAGGCCAACGACATCATAAGAATGAAAAATTTTGGTAAAACAAATGAGGAATTCTTAAAAGTTTACCTGAATCTCAGGAGTAGATGGCTTAGAACTTCGAATGAGCTGATCGACCTTCGCATGACCTGTCTTCTTACCACTTGCAATACAGAGAGTAAAGAATGGGGGGGTGCTCTAATTCATTTGAATATAAAATGTAATGGGGATATACTAGTATATATATACCATTTCGAATGACAGAAAAACAAGGAACAAAATGTTGCAGACTTTTCCTTTAATAAAAGCAAGCAATTTCAAGAAAGTCATCAGCAAAAAATATGAACGCAAAAACCAAATATCCAAAAGCCCTACAAGCCGAGAAAGCTATAAGCCAGCCATACAAAATTGAGTTGCAGTCGACCCCAACTATCTATCTATCAGGAGCCCGGCAAGGGTTGTTACTCTTCCTTCTACTTCCAATTTTTCTATAGCTAACGGCATTGATGAGGACCGCGGGATTAGCTTCGGCTGCAATCCCATTTTCCTCAGTTATTGAATCGTCGCTTTCCATCTTCCTCTTTCGTCCATTCTCATTGGCTGCATCTTCTTCTTCTTCTTTTACCTTGTCAACTTCATCTCCGTCATCTTGTATCGGTTTCATCTTCTTTCGGTCTTCTTCCTTCTTTTCATCATCGCTTCTCATCAATATCATCTGAGGAGCAGCAGCAATAGCAATAGAAATAGCACATTGTTTCTTCCCTTTCCTCGTCCTCTACCCATTAAGATAAACCACTTATTCAAGCAAAACAATAATCGTTCTGCAAGAATAAGATTACACTTAAAAAGAACCCCATTTTCAAGATTAACAACAATGGGGAAAACTAAATATACTACTCAAGAGAGAAACTCTGTAATGAAGAGAAACAATAAAATAAATCTATCTATTTAATCCACACAAGAATATCTAACCAGTAAGACAACTAAACATATCTTGACTTGAGATATAAATATACTAGCATACATCATATATACTGCAAAAACAAATTGATCTTCACAACCCACAAATAGTGTTCGAAACCAAGAAACATAAATGCAGTTCATGTATAACATCACGAAGCCATAATTTCTGAGAAATAAACAGCCCCAAGCAAATAAAAAGGCAAGATCATCATAAACAAGCAACAAAACTATGATTGAATCATTAATTTCCATAATAAAAAGATTACAACAAAAGGAAGCGAGTTGCATACCAAAAGAAGCTGAAGCTCACACAACAGCCATCTAAATAAGTAACAATTTTTCAAGAAAAACAACATCACGAATCAGAAAAAAGCGACACATAATAATCAGATTAGTATTTCAAACCTGCATGAAAAGTTTCAACACTAACGGAAACAAGAAAAAGGTGAAGTCCAATGAGTAAGAAACAGATTAGAGTTTGATTCAAAGAGGAGAAAATTGAAGGCCCAGATCAAATAAACACCAATAAACGGATTGAAGATTCAGAAAATAAACTCAGACTTTTTTAAAGATTGAATTTTTTTCCCATTCCAAAGGTAGAAAAAACCTTTCAAATGAGCTTCAAGGAGGCAAAGAGGGGGAAACAAGTGAAAAAAAACATGGAAAACAAATGTGAATGTAATTATTAATTAAGTGGTGAAATGATTATTTATTTTGATGGGCTGTTTGGGAAGTTAGGGTAAAGTATAAATGAAGGTAACAACTACTCAAAACAAGAAATCAGAAATTTTTTCTAAAAAAAAGAAAAAGTAAAATTACAAAAAGAATTAAAAAATAAAAGAACAGAGAAAAGTGGCAAATTAAATAAATTAGAATTTGAAAGGCCATCTTTTGGTATGTCTCTCCTGTGCCACACACACTTTAGACATAGTCAAACTGCGATCAATAAGAAAAAATATGTATCTGTGTTTTTCTTTTACTTTTTTACTTTTTACTTTCTTATTTTCATAATAATACACAGTAATTGTATACAATCCAAACATTTTGTATTTTTATGGAGTGTGACTTCGCCACAAAAAAGGATTCATAAAAAAATTGGTATAATTTAAACTTCTATGGATAAGGGTCAAAAGTCATGGAAGCAGTCCTTTATTATATTCATGTTATCATATACGCGTTCAATATTTTTTTTCATTCATATTTGACCATAATCTACCTCTCTGTTCAATAGAAAAAATAGCTAATATATGCATGTTAGAATGTTACTAATATCAATGAGACTATTATCCAAAGGCGAATCTATTGGTTAACTAGCCCGGTGGAAGTGTGTCCCAAAACCTATTTTATATATATATATTTTGATAATAGGAGCATTAGTTCATTTCATTAAATAGATTCAGCCCATTCCAATTAAATATTTTCTTGGTCTATTCTAATTAATCATCCTTTAACGTAAATCCAGTAGCTCCCATCCAAAAAAAAAAGTACCACCGTACCAATTTAAGAATTTTATGGATAAAAGTTAAAAGCCCCTTAAAATTTCCTTTTTTTAATTCTAAAAATTCAATATCCTTTCTTCTAAAATTTATTAAGGGACAACATAGAACAGAGTTTGCAAGCAACTGCTTGAGAAATTGAAGAAAAAGAAAAGATATAATGTTTTTATTTTATAGCCCACCCCATTACCAATTTCTAGATCAACCATTGTTATTATCGCACTCCTATTATTCTTGTCAATAATATAAATAATGATATACAGTGAACATGATGCACATAATACTTTATCTAATAATAATGATGTATACTTCGCCTAGATGTAAAATATGTTTGGAAACGAGGATGAATTCGAATTGTAAAACTAATTTTATAAATTATGTCGGAAAACAAATATAAAGTTGAATTATAAAATTAATTTCTATCATCCTAGGTCATTCAACAAGATTTAATATATTGAGCAAAAGTTAATGGAGCAAAAGAAGAAAATGGTTACCTTCGTAACGTGCTTTAACAAACTCTAGATAGAATTTTACAGTGTAATTTTTGTGTGTGCTCAACCTAATATGAGGTATATATAGAGATTTTATATGAAAGAATAATATATAATTACAATTTAACAATGATCTATTTTCCATAAAATGTTGCATTAAAAAGTTTGTAGATATGAAAATTCTATATTTTCAAAGCAGATTGATTTTATTATAGGAGTGGGATTCTGTACGTTATAGGATGATGTGATGTACACCAAAAACTTATGTCATTTTGTCCCCAATTTCCTTATTTCTATGCTTTATTTTTTATCAAAGATTTTCCTATATTTTATTTTAGGAATGCGTACAACATACTAATATAAATTTTATCAATTAATGCATTATTATCAAAAGTGCAATAATTGATGATTGATTCTCAAATCTCAATGGCTCGTTCCAGAATATATTTGGGCTAAGTTTGGGCTTTTGAGCTGATGGTAACCTCAGATATGGGCTCAATTACATTTTAGACCATAGGAAGCCCAATTGATATAAAATGATGCTAGTAACTACATTATTGAAAAGAAGAAATTCCACAATAAGCTACGTACTTGGACATGATACGTACAAATTAAATTATTCACAACAGAAATTTGATAGCCATTTTCAGAAAAGATACAACATGATAATATCACTGAGTTTTTCCTAAGAAATTCTGCTCACATCTTTCATATTTAACAAAGATAAATTAGATATAACAATGTTTGATTTCATGCACCAAAAACCGAAAATCATACACCAAAATCCAACCAAAAAAATTTGATGATTGAAACTCTTTTTTGACAGTAAGCCACCTAGCAGACTCGTGCAATGACACCTCCATCACACACCTCCACATTAAGTAGGTTGATTCCTTGAAAATTCCTGTAAAGATTCAAACATATCTAGTTATAACTTAATTGGTAAACTAGTATATGGCAAATGGCAAGTGAGAATTGTTCACATCACTGAAATTAATACAACAATCACCACGGTGGCAAAGATAGGAACAAAATAGCAAGTAAATCTGAAAGAACATAGTCGAACTATTCTTTTTTCATTAACTACAATCCAGTCTAATTAATAAATTCGACTAAAGATGAAGGTGCAAGAATAATGCATTTACCTGATCTTTATGTACTTTGCCTGTTAAAAGTGATGCTCTTGCAATGCACGTTGCTTCCATAGGTAAAACCAGCATCTCTATGGTAAACAAATCAGTAGAAAAACTGATTCCTATCAGATGGAATTATTATTTTCTTTAGTCTCTCCCAAAATTCAAGCCCTCTAGGATGAGAATTGACATAATTTTTCACAAAATTTTCCTCTGAGAATGCCAAGAGGCTGCTGAAGGCCAACTTTCGTCTCATTGCTCCTTCATCTCTGAGCCATTCATACATCAAAACTCGAAGCTTTACCCTTTCCACTGTATAAGAGATGAGTTCTGGATAAGTAACCAAATCAGACACTGGATATCCCAAATCTTCAACAAAAGAACAGATTTTTCTTTCAATAACATCTTTTGACTGGTTAATGATTTGGGGAGCTAATTTCACCATTGCTGTGACATCCTCGCGACTAAGTCCAGCCTTCACTAAACAATCGAACCTATTTTGGAGTTCTGTTCCACTCCCTCGAAGCTGCTTAAGAGCCTTCTCCAATTTCCTTGATTCCTTAACATAACCTAAGCTTACCAGAAACATAGTCTTGAGGAACTTAGACTCCATTTTTGTCAATTTCAACCTGCTTGGATCTTGTAGCTTATCAACTCTCACTCCAACGACCCATTTCTTCAAAACGTACGGGTCCTCCTCGATCATTTCGAGTATCTGCCTCTTTCCACATTTCATTAAACACCGCAAGCTGTGTTCTTTTTTGAGCTTACATGAACCGAGAATCAGTGGATGCAAACGAAACATCCTAGAGATATGTGGGACAGGCATGTTTATCTCAACAAAGAAATTGTAGCACTGGCAAAGGTTACGGATGAAGTTCACAACTGACACTTGTGGAAACTGAAGAAACATTGCTCGTAAATCACTCTGTGTGGATCCAAATTTCAACAAGAAGAAAATTATGAGGAAGGTAAAACGTCCAGAGTCCTCAAGTAATAGGTCAGGATGGTTTGTAACTACTTCTCCTCATTTCCACCCCAGTCAAGCCCAATTTACCAAATAAACACATGACCTCAAGCCACTTTTCCAATTATATAAATTCCCTTCCAATATATGCCCCTCAAGCCAATCATATTGAACCCCTGCATTCTTTAACATTTTGAAAAACTCGACAATTTCTTGATTGACATTGCCCTTCAAAAGATAGGGACTGGAAGCAACCATCTTAACAACAAGAGACTGTCTTAACCCCAAATTCTGAATATTTTGAAGCTTCGATTGCAAAACGCCATCATCATACCTAAAAACCTCTGTAGCTTGCTTATATATATTTCCAATCAAATACCTCGGAACTCCATAGTTACACAAAACATTATAGTTCCGCAATAACAACTGATCATCACTTAAAAACATCAAATTACGCGGAAGAAACAACGAGTATTCACAAGGCTTCAAACCTATGCACTCAAAGAAGGGCTCAAATTCATTAACAGGATGATACCTGAGAAACCGTGTTATCGATTGGCAAACACCACCACCACCATCATCATCATCATCAAAACCCACCATCTTCAACAACCTATCAAGAAACTCCGGGGAGTTTTTACTCAAATTTTCAGCATCCAAGAACTGCAGATTCCTAGTAAAATGAAAATACTCTAGCAAAGCAGCTTCAGCTTCTCTTCTTACTTCACGGTTTCTCTTTTCACAACTAATTTCACCATTTCTACTATTAACGGCTCTTTCTGTTGTGCAAAACCTAAGGAAATTTAAAATGTGGCATGACCCATTTACATAATTTGATTGTCTAAAGTTGTGTTTTGTACATAATACTGAAACAAAATTGAGAAAATGAGGGGTTCTAAGTTTGTGCAAAGTGGTCATGGATGGTCTTTCTGAGGCAGCAGAAAAGGGCAAAACGAATAAACTAGGGGAACTTTATATTTTTTTACCTTGATGATTGAGAGCTTCAAAAGTTCATCAAGAAGATGGTGAAACTGGAGCTTCCTGCACAAGGGTTTCTTCAGCGGGGAATGCAGGGGCACTTCTGACTACACAGCCAACTTTGAGGATTTGGGGGATTTCAATTTTTTTATTCTTATGCTTTTATTTTTAAATAGAAAAAAAGTGCATTTCAGTGTTTATTTTGGTGCGAACAAACCCTTTGTATTTCAAATAGAATAATGGTGCGTTCTGGTAACAAAAGCCAAAGCGAACGTTTCCGTGTTGAAAAGATGACGTTTACTTGAATTTTGATTCGCAAAAAGTATAATTTTATTTAAGATTTTGTTTGTGGAAAAGAAACACATTACAGTATGTGCTTAACCAATAGTTGAAGGGGTTAAATAAACCTTATCCCTCTTGAATAATACCATGTTCAGAAGGCAACGTTGATCAAATATATTTCAAATTTGCGTGATTTTCTCAAATAATTTGCATTTTCAGAATACGTTACATTGTCTTTTTAACACTTTGGAAGGAATAAATGTTAATTGTGTTAAATTGTACTTCGTTTCATGCATGAAACTGTCTCATATGAATTTTTGTCAATTTCAAATTTAATTACATTACTTTTTAACACTTTGAGAGAAATGAATATTTTCTTCATATTTAAACTATCTTATCATAGTTTTTGTCAATTTCAAATTTAATCCAGGTGAAGTCCCTTTTCTAAAGTATATTTTTTTTCATATGAAGGAGTATCATATTTCCCTTTTTCATATATGAAGTAGAAAAGAACTGATTTTCTATAAACTTTGTTCATGTGCTCTTCCTTCAAATATCATTTTTTAACAAAAAATTGTGCAGCCTCTTCCTTCAAATATCACTTTTTAACAAAACTTGATATCGCCTTTTAGCATATAAAATAGCAATAATTAAAAAGTTAAATTTTTATATTAATCTTCTCAAAATCACTATTATTTTCTATGTGAATTAGTATTTTTTTCATATACCAAACATTATTACCAATTTCACCATGAAACTTCCATAAACCTAGTTCATAGAAAATTTTATTAATAAGAATAGACAATCTTCACTTTAGTTATTGTCCCGAGCAAATCGAAATACTATACATTACAACATTTTTTTAATATCATACGTTTGCTAAGCAATATTTGAACACATACTAAAACTTATATTTATATCCATATATTTGATTTAGTTTTTACATATAATTAGAATATTACAAATTTTCAAAGAAAAATGACAAAATGACACACCAATCAGACCTCGAAACCATACTCAATCCATTTAAGGAGTGGCAGGAATACAAGCAGATGTTAATACAAAACCTATACGTAGTCATCCTAAATGGGTAAACATTAGTCAAACGTATAAGAAGCAACTAAAATGTCTGATAAAAAACGCAAGTGAAGATGAAAAAACAAAGCAAAGTGGCTAACAAGTAACAGGCTAAGAG
Organism: Stenogyne calaminthoides; assembly: GCA_037126765.1. Lineage (NCBI taxonomy): Eukaryota > Viridiplantae > Streptophyta > Magnoliopsida > Lamiales > Lamiaceae > Stenogyne > Stenogyne calaminthoides. The sequence continues at coordinate 141,024 of JBBCBC010000082.1, forward strand.
AGATCATCAGTTACTAGTAAAGTAAGTTGCAGAAGAGGCAGCTTTAATTGCTGACATCTTATGCAATTCAGACAAAATTGTTTTCTCGGATAGAAATTTCACAATCTCATCCAGGAAATGCAAAAGCAACCTTCCTGTGGTGCCGATGGGAAACACACATTGGAATAAACATAGAAAAATCACTAAATATCATAATTAAAAAAAAAAAAGGCCTGCAAGAAAGCGAGTTTAGACGAACAATATTCACTAATGGACATCAGCATTGCTAAAAACTTTATCATGGAGCATACACTTTCATATTCATGTCACTCAACATTAGCTTCTCTACGATCATTTCTGCTCCCAGCTATGAGCTGTGTCAGGAGGGGACGGGAAGACTAGTAAGAAGAGAGAAGGCATAGATGAAAGAATAGAAAGAATATGTATTATGATAAACACGAAACACAGTCGCTCAACATACATACCATGTCTTATAATGTTTCAGGGAGTTATTGCTGATGCATGTAGTAAGGGTGGTATCCCCCAAGAGCTGTTTGTGGAGACAGAGAACCTTTTTTAACATTGTACTGGGGATATGGATATTGTGGCTGAGAAACGTAGGGAGGAACCATTGTTGTCGGACTTGTGTAGGAAGCGGTGGGGTATGGTTGAGGATAATTATATGAGATGGGGGCCACAGCTCCACTCTGTTGATATCCGGCTGCCATATGTATGGGTACTGGAACCATGGCTGTAGGTACCTGTGGTTGGGAAACCTTTCCTTTGTAATTATCAGCTAGCTTCACTGTGATATTTCTTCCCTGCAATTCATGATAAAGAAACGTTAGCATACTACTTGATGCACCATAAAATTCTTGATTGAGGGATGAAGAAAATGATCCAAGCTACTTTTATGGGTTGAAGTATTCATTATAAAGGCGAACTCACCCCAAGCAGCTTTTGAGGGTCATCTATAGCTCTCTTTGCTCCCTCAACAGTCTTGAATGTAACAAAGCCAAAGCCACTTCACAAACAAAGAAATACATCAGACCCGTCAGAGAAAGAAATGGTCTTTAAATAGAAGGGAAAAAATGTGCGACGAGTCTTTACCGGGATTTATTTGACTCCTTGTCGTAAGCAACAGAGCCTTCTTCGATCACTCCATGCCTTCCGAAAAAGGCAAGTAGCATCTCACTAGTTGTATCAGGTGACAAACCACCAACATATAGTTTCCTCTGGGCTTGATCAGGTGTCGTGCTTGTGCTGCTCAACCCTTCACTTGCAAGGTTACAAACAGCCATTCGACCCTAGAGCAAAAATGTGAGAGAATCACATGAGATTACTTGAGAATCACTTGATGAACAAACTATAATACCCACATCTATCATTTTGCTGGGTGCTTTTAGAGCTCTCTGAGCAGACTCCATATCATTGAAGGTAACAAAACCATAGCCACGTGACTTTCCTGTTACTTTGTCATAGATTACAGCACCCTCTTCGATTCCACCATGCTCTTGAAAAGCCTGCATCCAATTTTCCACCCAACAAGGATAATTTAAAGAGTCCACACATTATTACCCAAAACATGCATGAAAGAAGTGAAAAGGAAAAGGCACAGAGAACACAAAATGCATGTCCGCAATCACTCACATCACACAAAGTTTCTGAAGTAGTATTCCATGCTAAACCACGAACAAAAAGCTTTCGAAGGGCAGGATCAGCACTTGCAACACTTTTAATTTCGTCAGCAATAGAAGGATATTGGAACCCTCTTCACGCCAGAACATGCAAACAAGCACACACATACAATATCAATCCGCACAACACACCTCAATGATGAACAAGAATGGCCGATATGCACAACAAGCATGCACATCAATACGATACTAGCACACTCAAACATTACATGCATAACACTAATACATAGATAGACTATTTTATCGGTAATGCAATAGATATACAACATCTATCTCTTTCAAGTCACGGTAGAAGAACTTCCATATTGATATACAATTATCAGCCCTAAATAATTAGAAAACAATGTATAAACACATCTACCCTATGAGCTCAATAACCAAAGCATATCTTTATAGGCATATAATCACATAAACGTCAATTAATTTCTTAAAAGACTAGTGAGCCTACGTTGTTAACATTTTTGCAGCAAACTCATAATTTAAATTCAAACTAGTAATATCCGAAATCAAAAGCAACTAAAATATACTGGAGTACTTAATAGCAAACCCGTATTATGCAAATAGAAATACGAAATGATGAATTAAATAAGGGTGAGATGAAAAATATGAAAATAGGGTTAGATAATTACGCTCTAGCAAGGAGATCGACGAGTTGCGGCTTAGCGAGCGGTTCAAGAAGGGCGCGCAATTCTTCGAGGGTTGAATTGTGAGCAGCGTCATTGAGGTTGGGCAAAAACTCGCCGTTTCCAATTTCATCTACCTTCCTCTTCTTCGAGTCCTCCATCTTATTTTACTCTTTTCTTCTATTTAAACTCGCCTTCTACTTTCTCTTTGAGTATTTTTTGAAGGAAGAACTGCGGCAAAGAGAGTGTGTGTTTTGAGGGTGGGTACGCAGGCGGTAAAGTCTGAAACTGAAACCCTTTCTCTCTCTTTTTCTAGGAAGAAAATATCTGTGCCTTAGTTGGAAATTGGAATCGCCAAAGAGTTTTCCCCTTTCACCTAAAAGGCGCATTCAATTTGTAAAAGTGTGGTGTACGTTTGGGCCTCAATAAATGTCCATGTCCATATAACATTGGGCTACTGAAACAATGGCCCAGTGGGCCTTTCAAAGAGCCCGCATTTTGGTTGAAGAGTTAAAATAAACTTTATTAACCTTATTAATTCTATCATATCATATTTATCTTTTATACATGAGGGATCACCTTCGAGTACAGTTTTACCGAATGTTTATTTAATTTATTACACAATTAGGATAAAAAAATTCGACTTCAAATCAATCCCCCACCCTTTGATGTTATTTAAAAAAAAAAATCAGAAAATAATGACATGGTTGCAATTTGGCCCATATGGCAAAGAAATTGTAAAATAGTGGAAATAAATATCCATGTATCTTTTCTAATAAGTTGTGAAAAAAATGATACTTTGAAATTTGAAAAAGAGAGTTCACTGAAATTCAAAAACAATTAGTATACAATTTGAAAAAGAGAGTTCATCATATTTCAATCCAAAATTAGTATACAATTAGTGATCATTTCTCTAGTTTTCATCAGTATACATGTGCGATGAAATTTTAATGTGATGCACAACGCATGGCATGGGGACTAGTTTATCTCAATGGAAAAACAATGATCATTAGACCCTTCTGAAACCAAAACCACAGGATCTTCAGACTTCAAGTGTAGGTGTGATGAAATATTAGGATGATTGCTTATGTTTCGACGTTATTTGTTGTTGTTCTAACATCATTTTCAGCTTCTTTCCTTGTTCCTCAATTCTAAGCTGTAACTTGTGTTGAATCTACAGCATAAACAATTAAAAATATAATTAATGCATGGAATTCTTGAGAAATATAATTTTTTTCAATCAGACATAATTAACATAAAATTTGTGTTATAATTAGAGGGAAATGTACCTCTAGTTGGTCGTGAAGACGCTTTTGGACATCTACTTGCAATTGCAATGCCTCTTTCAGTTGCATTTTTAAACATCTAATCAGAAATTTGAATGAATTGCATTTCTTTGGACTTAAAAAGACATGTTATGATCATCCAAAATGGTATCTAGCACAAGAAATTAGGTAGCACTTACGTTTCCTTGTCGATCTGAGCTACAATGCTTGTAGTAGTCTTGTCAGATCTTCCTACATGAAAGAAGAACCAGAATCATTAAATTAATTCTCATGCAGCAGTAATTGTAAATCTTATCTTTTTGTGAATTATCAGAAATGTACCTTCCAGTGATTGTGGTGAGTACTTGACACTTGGATATTTCTACGAATTAATAACAAAAAAGAAAAAGGGAGAGACATGTGATTCAAAATTCCAAGTGAAAATAGAGAGAAATGAATAAAGAATTAGATAGTGAACCTGCAAATGGCTTTTGAGGTGCAAAATGGTGAGTCCCTCTGTATCCATTAGCTTAAGTATTGCCTTTGGTGTTGCCTCTACGTTATGATATTATATGGTATAATTGAAGAGGAGAAAGATAATTAATGTAATATGAGATATATATGATGACTTACTATCAGGGCCACCAAGTTGATTGACACAATCAACGAACCGTTTATGAAGATCCTCGGTCCATCTAACTCTTGTTTTAGGCACCGACGAAAGTAGTGCACCCGTGTTATTATAATTACCAGCTGATGTAGTACTAGTAGTTGAGTTGTGTCCAAACTGATGATTTATGTTGCAAAAATGAGAGGCGGGTGAATTTTGTGATGAGACCTGCAGTTTCAGCATCATATATGTATGTATGTATAGCAACTGGCAACTGCCCAAAGTCAAGATCAAGAAGGGAAAAATAAATGATGATGAACTTACGCGGAGATGATGATTTGTACCAGAAGGGCATGTTTTGTGTGAATCATCAAGATCATCTAATAGCTTGTGTTTTAGTTGTAGGAGTATCTGATTGTTTTTTGAAAGGCTGCTAAATGGACTAATCCTACTCGAATCAGCTCCGAAGAAGCGAGTTCCAGGAATGTTGAATTGGTGGGAGGAGAAGGTGTTAATGTTATACTCTTGAAAACCATACTCAGACTCAGGCCACCAAAAACTTGGATTTTCTGGGGCTGCATCAGAATTAGCATAATTTTGCGGAAACTCGGAGGAGAAATTGCAATTGAAGTCGATATGATCAAATTCAAAGCTATTTTCAACTCCTTCCATTCAAACAAGGTCTGACTCTATTCAGGAATGATTAATGGTATGAATATGTATAACCACGAATCTAAGTATTCCTTAGTTGGATAGGATAGGATAGGAATGAATAATTAATTAATCATCCATTCAACAATATCATTGCTCTAAACCAATAATGAAATGCCACTTAATTTGCCCTTTTTGTCAACACATGGACTACTAATTCTACATTATTCTTTCTCCTCTGATTGGCAACTAATGGTGGGATGGAATCCAAATATACAACTTACCAAGATATATACTACATCTTACATTTGTGAATTATCACTTTGATTTCAATCTCAACATTTTGAAGTTTGCAACAACAGGTGATACTTAAGTTAATTACTATGATTAATTAGGTTGGATTCTTACAACTTTTAATATGCTGTCTTAGTCGTTGGGAAAATCACTGATTATACATGCAATTCTTTTTAGTTCAATAATCTAAAAAAAAACATGCAAATCTTCGATTCGGAGATGACATTTTAAATGAAAAAATATTTTCATGACTATATATTACGAAAAAGCCAACAAACAAGAAATATACTTTAATTTCCTTTCCTTTTATATGCTGGTAAATTTTTTAATTAGTATAATTTTTAGTTGCATATGTTTATGCCAGCACAATTAACGCGTACAAAATTAATGATTAGAAAGGTTCGTTAAAGCTACTGAAAGAGGTATTAATTAATGGAAGAAGATAATGTAAAGTAGTATGCATGAACAATTCAAATGTCCGAAAACAACCTTTTGCAAGCAGCATGGCCCAGAATTCTCTTTTTCTCCGAATTGAAGAAAGGGTCACCGTATATATCAAGGTATACAACTGGATTTATCTTCATGTCTGTTACCCAATAACAAGACACATCCAGAATTATATATAACAAGGAAATTTCTTAATTGGTTTAAGCCATTTGGATTTCTCATGATCAGATAATTCATATCAAGCTTTTGAGGGATGTGATTACTTGACTATCTATTATTTGGGGTTAAATGAAAAAAAAAAACCAATTCTGAAAATGAAGAATTGCGGAGGGAAAATGTTCAAACCGGTTCAAAAATTATTTTGGTGGTAAACGCAAATAAATTAATTGCAAAATAGAATAATTCAAGTCACACGATTTTTAGAATAATCTTTAAAAAAGTAGAAAAAACAATTTGAGGGATAATATAGAATCTGTGAATGAAATCTTGGCAACATTTGCAAAAAAACATGGGCAAAGCTATACAGATTGAAAAATAATTTTATATTGAATTTAGGTTTCTCAAAGGACAATTATATTTTATTTTAAAATAGCTACATAATTAGAAAATCTGGATAATCAAATAGGAACCCAAAGATTCTTAATTTGCATCTGAAATTATATTGATTGGAAATTTGATATGATATTGAAAAGATATGAAAAAGATAATCACGAATAAATTTTAGTTGAATGTATTTTTATTTTACAATTACTAGAATTTATCTGTCCCATGTACAAATACAAATTTAAATTAGTTCAATAATTTAAAAAAATTTAATTAATCTTACATTAATATATTCATATTTTAAATTAAAAAAATTTTTTTTATATATGATGCATTAGGAATGTCAAATTAAGACCATAAAAATATATAATTTGATCCTTATATGTTGGACAACAAACTTGAAACAAAAAGTTGTTGCAATTTAAATTTTGGGTGAAAAAAAATAAAGAATTTTATTTATGGACAGTGATTTTAGTGGGGGAAATAATGATTTTTCTCTGTGTGGAAGTGGATTGTATAATTTTGCATTGTTTCAATATATATAGAGACCGGTTCAATATTTTGGTGGTAAACGCAAATAAATTAATTAGCAAATTTAATAATCAAGTCACACGACGTGACGAACAGATCTTTCTAAAAGTAGAAATCAATGATAATTCAGGGATATATTTGGAATCTGTGAATGAAAACTTGGCAACTGCAAAAAACATGGTGAGCTATACACTATACAGATTGAAGAGGGAATTTTATATTGACCATTAAGTTTCTCAAAGGACAAATAATTATTTTATACACCTGACAGAAATTTTATCTCGATAATCAAATAGGAAGTAGAGACCCCAGATTCTTAATGCATCTGAACGTTACTGATTATGATGTGAATTGAAAGTGGATATTTTACAGATAATCACGAATATATATGTACTTGAATATTTCGATATGCTGGATCAGAATGGCAGGCCCAATCAAATCATGGGCTTTTCTGTAGGCCTTTGATAAGTTTGATGGGCCACAATAAACTGAACCTCTGTGCCATATTTGAGTTTAATTGTAATTATTTGGTGAATTGGGTAAGTGGAGATTCAATGGATCTTTACAGCTTTGCAATTCATAAAGCTAAATATTTTGTTTTGTCATAATCTTCATTTTAATTATTTAATTTGACTTATTAATTATTGGCAGCCAATCTCTTTGATCCCATTTTTCTGCATGAGGTGGATTGTGATAATCGAATTTTAGGCACACCAGATGATCATCTGTATCAAATGAGAATTTATTTATATATTTTAAAGAAAAAATATCAAAACTTGTTTGTAGTGATCTTGCTTCACGATTGTGATTTTGTCTCCGAGCTCAGGGTATGATTTTGTATTTGAATTTGTGATGATATGCAATAATTTAATTAATTTAAAAGAGAGGATGTGAAAAGACACGAAATTTAAATTGTTAAATTACATGGAGATGTGGCCATGATGGATCATGGTGACAAAAAGATTCGAGAAAATAAAATAAAGTAAATTAAAGTGATGCATTTTGATTTGAAATTGGATGAAACTTTCACTAGTACTCAACTAAAGTCTGTCTCTCATCCACTGTTCAACATTTCCTTTGTGCTTCTCTTTATTTATTCAAATTTCTAACATGTATTATCATATTTTATAATCAAATAAAATACAAAAGTAAAATGTTGGGTACATTCATATTATCCGTGGGACATAATAGATGCTAATATATCTTATTAGGATTAGAATAATTGAATTAATTGTAATTGGTTTCTAGTGTGAGCCAAAAATATAGGCCTTTTTAATCTGGTTTGATTTCCAAAAGCCCAACAAGGGCATCCAAATCCTACTGTTCATTTGCTTTTGCACGCCTATATTTTACTCGATCGATTTTTCTTATCAAATATGTTACTCGAAATTAAAAACCTGGCATGGTCCACTTTTAATTTTTTCCTGAATCACCTATGTTTTGTGACCTTTTTCACTTGGCTACTCAAAATAGGCTCAAGTTCAAAGAAGCAAAGCGGGATTTGGTATGAAATGAAATAGTAAGACTTTTGGGAATTGTGTGGCAAATGCATGATAACATTCTTAATTGAGCAGGAAATTCACCTCATGACCTAACCATGAAAATCAAAATATATACTCTTAAAAAATACAAATCTAAGTTGCCATGAATGCTACATACGTCTACAAATTTTATTTTGTTGAAAAATGATTAAAAAAATTAGAGTAGGAAGTACTTTTAATCAAAGAATTGAAGATAAAATATCAAACAAACAAACTTCCAAAGAAAACAAGAACTCAATCTCAACCTTTAGAGGAGTAAATAAAAAAAAAATAACTAAGTAATTTTAAAATCAGTACGTGTGCGTGAGAATATGTTTTAATAAATATCTCACAATAATAATTCATAAGGTTGAGCTTATGTTTATAACTTTATATTTGAATGAGATTTAATTTTGTCTAAAACACAAAGAAAAAGTCTATGACTTGGTTTGTATATATTTGCAAAGTTGTTACCACTTTATTTAACCTCACCTACTAACAAGTCACTATTTGGGAATCAACACTCCCTCTATAAAATCCACACATTTTCACCATCTCAATTCTCACACAAAGAGAGAAGAGGAAATTAAAATGGGTGGTCCCTCAAGCCTGAAACCCCCAAACTCCCTTCATATTTTCAGCATGAAACCACTTAATTCTTTAAGTTCCATCAAACTCAAAACCCTGTTCCACACCTTCATATTCTACCGAATGGGCGCGCTTTCGGCAAAGGCGAAATCAGTCCTAGTTGAGATTCTTGGGGATGTAGAATTGCCATTAGTATTGAAGAGAAACAAGAAGCATAAGAAGGTGTTTTTTGGTTCATTTAGGCTGCACTACAACTGGTGCACTTCTCATCATCATGTCATGCCAAATTCACATCCAAATTATGTTTATTATATATAGTTGGAACACTACGACGTCGTTAGATATTCATCATGAACAAATGGACGACTCAGATGAGCTGTCAAGGTATTTGGAATGGCTTGAGGAGAAGAAGAAGAAGAAGAGCTGCAATGAGATTGATGAACTTGCTGATTTGTTCATTGCCAATTGTCATGAGAAGTTTAGGCTCGAAAAACACGAGTCTTACAGAAGATTTCAAGAAATGATATATGGCTAGATCCACCTACTCTTTGAATTCAGATAAATTTTTGAGGGGGCCCAATTTATAGATATATCTTTAATTTTTATATATTTTTAAAAAATTATTTGGACTAAACATCTGAAGAATACATTTTATGTATATTGAAAATGTGAATTATACATATTCTTTTCTATTTTGTTACGTTTTTTTCATCTAAAAATCAACATTTTATTTATTGTTGATTTTACAAAAAATAATGTGGTGCATGCACCAAATGATTCATATATACTTTTTGTTTAAAATTATAGTTTTTTTATGAGATAGTTTTATACATGATATAGGGTATAATCTATAACACAAATATCTCATTCTTCCAAAATATTACAGTTAACACACAATTTAATTTTTTTTTTTTTACTACGTTTATCATAGGTGTGTCTTAATTTAAAAATATATATAATAAAAGTGATTCTGCCTCATTTTATAAAGTTTACAAGTTTAGGTCCAAAGTCCTAGATCCACCTACTCTTTGAATTTACTTTTACTCTTTGTATGAGGGCTTTAATTGCTTTTTCTTTTTTCTCTTGTGGGATTTGTGCAAATTCAATGAAGAATCTTGTTTGAATTTTGAATATCTCTTTACAAACTCTGAGTTTATCACAATTTTTGTACGTTTATTACCTGCTGATTAATATATATACATGCATGTTAAATAAATAAGGACATGCATGCAACATTTTCTACTTCATATAAAAAAAAATTATAGTTTATTTTAATACACATCTGATGTCAATGCACTAGCATATATATACTATGAGCGTTTTCAAAATATGCAAACAACTTTTATAAAAAAAAATTTAACTACAGGTATAAATTTTAAAAATAAGTGATTCTGCCTTATTTTATAAAGTTTGTTAGCATAGTAGAAAATTTAAAATTTGTGAAATATATTTACCACTTCAAAAATAAGTTTTTAGCAGAGATGATTAATGCAGCGGCATGTTGGGAATTGGTCAATTCCAACTAGGTTTGGGAGATTTGAAGATCTTCTATTAGTTCATCCAAACAAACCTTTTTATCGTGAGTTCATCAGAACAGACATGGTCCGATGTTTGTTTTGATTTCGTATTTATTTCATCACTACATGCAAAATAAAATATGAAATTCTAACATTACTGAAAAAAACGGATGATCTGGATTGGGTTCCAAAACGTAGTACATATAAGGGCCCAAACCAATTGGGCGTATGATCGAGCGTCAAGTGTATGGGCCTGTAATCCCAAATTATTCTTAAAGCCCAAACCCACATAACTGGTTTAATCAAGTTTTTTTTTTTTTTTTAAACCAAAAGGCAAGAAGAGTCCTTTGACTAAAGTAATAAAAGAAGAAGATTTATAAATTTAGGACTCGTCTTAGAAAAAAGAACTAATAGGGTATTTTATTGGCAATTGAATTTTACTATTTTTCAATAATACATTGGCATTTACTTCAAATTACACAGATATGCACGGTTGCACCATAGTAGAATGCCAACTTTACTTCAATTATATACTTTAATAAAAAAAAAAAAAAAACTTTACTTGAATTATCACAATTTATTGTTCTTAAGATATATGCTGGATGAATATTGGATAAATTCTCAGGTTGACAACATATATCGACCATATTTGTGCAAAAAATACATAAAATAATTAAACTGTAGAGAATCATTCAAAGTGCACACATGCAATAAACTAAAGTTGATTACTGTAATTTATTTTATGCAATAAAGATAGACAGAATACAACAAATGAATGCAGCCTCCATTCCCCACCCCCACGTGTAGGCGTGTAGCAGGTAGATCTATGATCCTTGTAAATCAAGACTATATCCGGCCCATATACTACAAACAAATTAGGACGAACACATTAATATATTAAACTTATAAATTACAATCATAAGAAATAATTAAGAAAGTTCCAATAATGAAAAAAAAATGTACAAATTTTAAGAATACAGATTAATTCTTCTTCATTGCCTTAATCCAGCTTGGTTTTAAGGAATAAATCAATTGTGAGTAGGGTTTGGAGTGGTAGGGGGTCGGCTCCTGAGACTTTGTTCCACAGCTTTCTTGTTCTGTTTGTGTTGCACAGAATTAGAAGCTGAAAAGTTGAGTAATTTTCTTGTCTGAAATTCTTTCTGCTCTGCAAATGCTCTAATAGTTATAATGCCTTGTTCATCTGCAACTTGATGATCATGATATGAAGAAGAAGAAGAAGAGGAGAAAACAAATAATTGTACAACAAAAATTATCAACAGAGCTACATTTTTGTGCTTCATTTTCATGGGCATCGCTTGAGGGATACCTAAAGATATATAAGAGAGTATTTATAGTGAGATTTGGTGCAAATGAAATGAAAAACTACGACTCTTATAATTATATGAATACCTAAAGATATATATGCATGCATGTGTGTGACTAGATATATATAAACACACACACACATACATTCGTATATTATTACAAAAAAATGATACATAATAAAATAACCTCTGTTTTGGTCATGAATTCAAAGACAATGGCCTTGCCTATGTTGACTTGAAAAAGAGCAACAGACTTTGCAGCTGGCTAGCTTCTAATTATACACTCCTAGTCATGGGCAGCACATTCATGAATACCCTTTTTACTATGGTTTTGTACATAAGTACATGTTGCTATATAGGTTTTTTTCAATTTAAAATTATTCCTCTAATTAATGTGCTTTATGTTTGAAAATGGTGTACAAAAATTAATATTCAACTAGCTAGAGACTAGAGTGGTCATGAGGGTTCTAAATTATGAAGATTTCTTTATTACACTTTATATGTTCATAACAAGGAGAGAAATACATTAACTATAGTATATATAAATAAGATAAAAACATGTCCAAATAAATCATATCTCATATATATGAGTTATCACGTGAAGGAAGAATTAAGTATTACAGATCCCCTGACTTCTTTGTATCTCAGACCAATTAAAGATGGATTGCTAGTAATTAACAAGAACATGGTTGGCATATATACATGTGTGTATAACTAATTAATTCATCTCAAAATCTACACCTCACATTCTAAATATATAGTAGTCTATCATACTTGATACTTTTCAGACGTATATGTATCGGTTATATTTATGGTCAAACAATCAAACTTTGAACATGGGAGCTTTCACATCAATGAATTTCTTTTTTATTTTATTTTTTTCCAATAAGGTGTACTATATATATCTACATGAAAATTTTAGTACTATAGGAGTTGGGGGCAACATGAGGTGGAGTCTCCACATTAATATCTAATTGTACGTACTTACGCAAGAGTGGAATAACATTTCGGTTATGGTTAACATGAGAAGAGACTAGGGTCGAGGAAATAGCATAAAAATAATAATGTATCAAGTACCAATCTAAAAAATATGAAATTTATCGAAAAATTAAGTATTACGATAACTGATATGAATATAGAAATTTGTATCTGATACCAATAAAACCGAAAATTATTGAATTTCATATATATTTTTTTAAAAATAAATAATAATTATATTATATATATATACACTCTAACACACAAATTCACAAAAATGAAACCCTAAACATTTTTTTTCTCCTTTCTCCCTTTAATTTTTCTCAATCGATATATATATCTACATCCCCATCCCAAATACATACCTTTCAATGATCCTTGGACTTTTCAGACGGGCACATGTATCGGATTCTCCCCCCTCAATAGTTCACTGCCTCCCTTTTTAATTGTACGTTCCTCAATCAAACTTTGAACACAAGACTGGAACATCAATGATTTCGGTTTTTATTTCTTTCAATTTTGGATAATTTACAGTTGTTTTGCAATTTATGTCTTTATGTTGTGTTTGTGATTAGTTATTAGGTTTTGGTGTTTCTGGAAAATTGTTTGGTGTTTCTGGTAATGTGTCTTTATGCCTTTATGTTGTGTTTATGTCTTGAGTTTCTGGGAAATTGCTTAAAAATCAAAATAATTGAATCTTAAACTCCAAATATGTCAAGATAGAGAAAAAAATTAAATTTTTGAGGGTAAACAAGTTCGAGAATTTCGGTATACCGTTCTCATACCGAAAATTTCTGTGATATTTTTCGATATCGAAAATTTCGGTACGGTAACGGTATGACGAGAAAATTTTCTATATGCCGTACCGTCCACCCCTAGAAGAGACAATGTAATTTTTTCTTTAGCACAATACATCAAAAAATAAAAGATTTATGAAATAAGTAACTATGAATTCATACAAATTAATCTCGCAAATAAGTTGCATTTTTTTCTTCCCACTAAGATAGTTGAATCTTAGATCTTCTCAATTATTTAGGAAATGCAGCTATAGTATTTTTGTTGACAAATGAGAATGCACATATATTTATCCGAGAGTATATATGTGTTGGATAAACTATGATCTTAAATATGTTACTGGGTTAAATAATGCACTCATTCAATAGCACTAAAATAATACAAGAGAGAAAACATACTAGGCAAATCCTACGCATTTAGCTCAACATAAAAAAATTGTTTTACTATTACAAGATTTGAACTTATAATATTCAATTATCGCGTCCATTTATTCTACGACTCAATTGAATATATTTAAGTAGCAAGTGTTAGGGATGGCAATTTGCCCGTCCCTGTTATATTCATTATTTTTGAATATTTTCGGTTTCGGTTTGATTTAGGGAAAATCGATAAAATTTAAATCGGGAGTATATATGTATATTTATATACCCCGCCTTTAACTGACGATCATATTATATTAATATTATTTATATTTACATATGTATGTATCAATATATATATTTAAATATTTGTTTGATTATTTATATTTTGTTCTTTTAAGTTAATTTATAAAAAAATAATTTTATAACATAATTGGCTCTCCATTATTTTTAGGGAGATAAAATAATTATGATAATAAAAAAATAAAAATTAAATATGTTTATGTTTTTTAGGGGATAAAAACGGGGTGTGGGGATGGGGACTAAAAAAATCTTCGGGTTTGGGTCGGTTTGGGGACAAAAAATTAAAATTATCGCGTCCAGGGATAAATTTCCCCGCCTCTGTCCGTCGCCACTCCTAGCAAGTGTATAAAATTGGGCCATGGGCTAGTGTTAAAGGATATATGAAATTCAAGTCTCATTTGTAGAGCGGTTTGATTCCTTTGAATCCAGCCCCATAAATGGGCCGGAAAATACTGGACTTGTTAGTTGTTATAGTGGGCCCATTTGGGTAGGCCCAGAATCATTATGAAATCTTTTTAGCCGTATGTCGGTGTTCCTTTCGGCTTTTCCTCTCCAAAATAAATAAATAAATTGTAAATCTCTTTCAATTTCCGTTTATATTCCCTCGCCCAAGATTCACGATTAAAATTTATAGCATTTTTCTCTGTAAATCTTCTTCATCGTACACGCATACAAACTGGAGATTATTACCATTCTTGGAGAGGGGAATAGGAGAAAAGGGGGTGGGAAAAATCTGTCAAGTCGTAGGAAATCGTTGAAGTTGGATTGACATCGTCTTTCTATGGAATATGGAGTTCTAGACAGCAGCGGTGAGTATGATTTCCCGTTTCAATTGCTTCTATGTGCAAGAAATTCTCCTCTGGGTTTGAATTTCTTGTTTTCGGGGTTTGAATTTCTTTTTTTCTCGATCTTATGCTCCTTCATGGATATGCATGTGGGTGTATTTCTAGATTTCAGATCCTATACAGCTCTTTGGTGTTTTTAAATTCAATTTTTAGGTTTCTGAGAACAGTTTGTGGCATGCCATTGGGAAATTGTGGTTTTAGAGGCGCCGTCGACAAATTGGGGCTTAATATTCGAGGTTTAGGGCTTTGAGAATGTAAGCTGAAGTTTTACTTGTGAACTTCGAAAATCAATTGAATTCTTTTGAGTTGGAGTTTCGTATGATTTTCAGTTCTTGAATTGAGCTTTCTCCATCCCAAAAAAAAAAAAAATCCCCAAAAATTTGAATTTATCACCCTCAATTAGTTTGAGTCTGAAGCCATGATGAGAACAAAAATAAACGGGGTTTTGGCCAGTATCTAGCATAAACAATGGTATTACTGTTGCCTTCTTGCTGCATGTGGGAGACAGCTTTGATAAAATCTGCTTTCTGTTGAATAGTTTGTCATTACACCATTTAAATGCACTTAGGATTTAAACGATGTTTAACTACTTTAGTAGATTGGGAACGAGAATATTCATTGACCAGACGAGGTATCTTTATTCTTTTATGTAACTTTGTTTGCGAAGGCGTTTCCTTCCATAGAAGCTCCCCCAAAAAAAGAAGAAAAAATCCCTTTTCCTATATATAAATATAATTTTAACTCTTTTTACTTTATTAAAATCATTTTTTTATTTGATTCAGCAAAAACTAGTTAGCCCCCATTTCTAATCGTCTGGCTCCACTCCTATTTGTTTAGTCGAGCAACTTTAATGGAACTTTGTTTTGTTCCTTTTGCATGCATTTTATACTTAGTCTGTTGGTGGAAATAAGTGCAGGTACTGATGATGATAATCCCCAACCACACTATAATAGAGGTTCAGCAGGAGGTCGTGAGCAGGGAACGGAAGATCATTTGTAGGTTCAGCCCCATTTCAAAGGATTCAAATGGATATGGAGTTTGAAATCCACAACTTAGAGCAGATTGCATATGGTGCAGTCCTGCGAGCTTTCAAAGCTCAATCTGATGCACTTACATGGGTATATTGTGTTACATATTAATTTATAATGCTCTCTAATTTTGTATTTCTGATGTTTGGAGAAATAGTATGTCACCTGACTAAATTTGGATGCTTCATGATATCGTTGTTCTCCAGGAGAAAGAAGGTCTAATCACAGAATTAAGGAAGGAGTTAAGGGTGTCGGATGATGAGCATCGAGAACTACTTACTCAGGTCAATGCAGATGACCTCATTCGCAGGATCAGAGAGTGGAGAGAGGCCGGTGGGAACACGAAATTTGGCAACCACCGTCCCCCAGCTTGTTAACAGTCAATTACCAAGTCCAACTATTTCTGCATCTCGTAAAAGGCAGAAGATTTCCCTGTCAGGAAATCCATTTGGCAATTCATCTCAGTCTTTGCTCCCTCAGTCAGTGGCTGGTAGCTCACTGCCATTAACTTCATCTGTGAAACGAGGACTTACTTCAGGGATTGGTGGGCGAAGGTCTAATGCTGTATGTCCGGCTGTCAATATATTTATAAAAAGACTTAAGAATTTCACATTTAACCAACTTTTCAATTATTTTATTTATGTTTCCATTGTTTCATAGGGTCAGACAGCTTTTAACCCAGCAAAACCTGGGCAATCTCAGTTTAGCGATCATGTTTCTTCTGGGGCTCCAATGGATGAACCTTCTGAAAGCATCCATGACCCATTAATTGGAAGGCGAGTGATGATAAGATGGCCTGCAGACAGTAACTTCTATGAGGCTCTTATAAGTGATTATAATCCTGTTGATGTATGTTCATTTTCCTTTTATCCTCTTTTGGTCCGTTGCTCTGTAGGATGTCTTTGATGTGTGTTTGTAGTATTTTTCGTGCCTTGAAACATATCCAGGCACCATTAATTAGAAAATGGTGTGTCAAGATTGGCCACCTTTCTTTAATATGGTGGGCTTAAAAGCATTTTGTGTGTGTTTGTCATGATGGTAGTATATATGGAAAGTTAATAATGGTTTAAGGGAATTTCTATCAAATTGCTTCTGATTTTATTATTAGGTTTTGACTAGGAAGCTTTTCACATGCCTTTCGCTTAATGAGATCATGAGATTATATGATAAAATTATGTGAAATTCCCTCACAATGAATTCCTAATGTTTGCTATTTCTTCTGGTATATTCAGGGCCGCCATTCTCTGGTTTATGATTGCAACATGCCAAATGAGACTGTAGAATGGGTTAACATCAAAGAGGTAGTTATCTTTTAGTTCCAAAAACCCATTTTTTTTTAACTCAATAAATCAAAACAAGTTATGCAGCATTACACTGTCTCTTTATAGGCATTATTATAATTTTTTTTATCTGAGTTAACTCTTGGAATCTTAACCATGTATGTTATATATCATAGACAGACTAAGAAAATCACTAGAGATGCTTATTTTGTTTTGATCCCAAATAATTGGGGTAGGCTACTGTTGTCTGTATATCCTTAATTTATCTGGAACTGTTCTAGTATTCATTTTTTCTGCTGCGTTTTATGTCAACATATTATTTGCTGACCAGTTTGGAGCTTAGTTATAAATTAACCTTAACACAGGTTCCGCCTGAGGATATCCGGTGGGTGGGTGATGATCCTGTTATACCTCGACTAGGTGAGGCAGCTGCACCTAACTCAGGAAGAAGGAGACCATCCTCAACAAATCAGTTTTCAAATGAAATGCGACCTTCACGAAATGGGGTTATGAAGGATGATACGCAGGAAATTGAGATATTGCACACTGATACATTGATTAAGAAGGTAGCATACCAATACCACATGACCTTGTTCAAATCTTGTGAATTTACACACTCTTTTCCTCTATGGTAGGTGGAGAAGGTGCTTGAAGCAAGCCATCCTGATGCTTTAGAGATTGACAAGGCTAAGAAAATGCTCAAGGTTATTATAGTTTCGAGTTAAAAAAAATTAGCTAATGTCTCTACTCTTTTGTGCTAAAATTCCTGTTATAATTGTTGATGCAGGAACATGAACAAACATTGGTTGAAGTGATTCAAAAACTTGTGGATGCATGTGACAGTGGTATGAACATATCTTGAAATATGATATCAGTTTGCGTATGTTGTTTTAATACTATGCTTTTCTTCATATTGATTGGTCACATTGCAACAGACTAAAAGATGGGTATAAAAATGGAAATATTTTTTGTTATTGGATAAAATGGTTGTAGAATTTTATTGTTATAATGCTACTTACATGACCAGTATGTGAAATGATTGGAGTAGAAAAATTGACACCTGAGAAGTAGCAAAGTCTGCGTCAGGCATTCTCTATGCATAGAAATATTTATTGAAAGCACCTCTAGTTCTTAACCAGTGAATATATATATATAATTGAGTCTCCCTAGGCAACTATAAATAGCGTAGCTTATTGATCTGTGTTGTGTTTGTTCTGATAGTGTGTTGCTTCAGATGACGAGCAACAACAGAGAAATGCTGATTATCGTGGCCCAAGCAATGAGCTCGTGATTTCTGGAAGGGCTGGCAATTATGAACTGGAACAAGAGGTTGAAGCTCTGTAATTTCCAGCAAAAGATGTTAATTCTTATACATAGCTTAACAATCAGAACAATTCTTTTACGCACCCCCAACCCCACCTCTCCAAGAAAAAAAAACTCCTGTTTCTGGCTCATTCAAAGGTCTATGATGATGTTTCTGATAAAGAAAAGAGATTTGATGGATATCCACGCCATTATTTTTTCAATTTCATGTATACATATAAAGATCTCTTCAGTATGGTGCTTTAATTCAACTGTAGGTTTTTTCCTGTATATTAAGATGTGTTATCTTGCTCTTTTCCTTCTATACTAGGTAGTGTAATGGGAGGCATGGTTCATACCATACAAGATAAATACGCGCAATACATTGTTTCTTTTTTCAGTTGTAATTTTGTTAATCTTAAGAAATAAAAAAATGTCACGTAGTAATATTTTATAAATTAGTGATGAAAGCCAAAACTAGCCATTTGACGTTTAACCTTTTATGGAATAAAATTATAATTGGTGGGATATGTTATCAATGATGAAGGTGCGTGTGCAAGTCTATTGTAATTTGTAGGTAGGTTTTTGTAGAAGAGTCATATGGCATAAGGATAATTCCTACAAAATAAATTTGATTCTTCTGTCATTGATTATTGAGTCGATATTCTTCATCCTCATGCACTTAATTAGCAGGATTGAAGCTTTTTATATTTTTTGCCCAAGTCTTCAAAATGGTGAATCAACCCCCTTCCTCTATACTTTTGAGAATGATGAATAGCGTAAATCACAACATGTGTCCGTAAATCACAAAATATGCCTCATTCAACCTCCCGAGATTACGAATCTTCTACATTAAAGCGCGATACAAGTTTATTGATTTTTAGGGCAAGCTAAAATCAATAACCTCAATTTCATAACGGCAGTTTCTTAATACTAGAGGGTTTTCTTCATTATTTCAGACATCAAAAACGAGTTTTCGAAGTTTTAAAAAGAAGTAAATCTCCACATAATTTAAATTATCCCAAGTTTGATTAAGGCCGTCGCAAAAGAGCTAGATTTGTTTCAAAGGACCCGGCCATTATGAGGTGGGGCTGTGCTATGCTTATGGCCAATCAAAAGACTAAAACCAAAAGTGAACAAATCTATAAAGAAAGAAGATGAATCCATAGACTAAGTACAAATGTGCCTATCCTTTTATCTTTGACCATTACTATAATTTCCTCGATCTTTTCCTAGGCTGTTTTGATGGTGGAGTTTCAGTTTCAACTCTTTCCCTAGCCCGTTTACCCAGCGATGGAGATGGCGGCGGCGGTGGTGCAGCTCCTCTTTTAGGCGGCCGCCCAACGTTCCTCTTTGCTTGGCTCCCCTTCTCCTTGCTTTGCCTCGTTTCTGCAGCTTTCTTACTAGACGGTGCTTCTTTCTTTTCGCCTCTCTTTGCACTGTCGATTTTTCTTGGTGTCAGATCCTCCTCCTTTGCCGCTAGTGTTTTCACTACTAGTCAATGGTGTGTTCTTCAATGCATCGAGCAGAACACCGTTGTTTGAAGAAGAGCCTTGCTTCATTCTACTCAAGAAGTTAGCTGCCCCTCGTTTCTTTGAGTCAGATGTCGACTGGGTCTTCTTGTTATTATCACCTTTGGGCTCCGACTGCTGAGACGATGATCCTCCCCCCTTCCCCTGTTGTTTCGTTGATTCAACAGAGTTTTTAGTGTTGTTGGCATGACTCTTGCCGTTTTTCTTGGTGGCGACTGGTGCAGGAAATCTATCTCTCGTTCTCTTCTTAGTGATCTTGGGCTCCTCACCATCACCAGATGCTTGGCCTCTGGTATCCTTATTATCTTGGGCCTGCTCTTTCCTTTTATCTGTTCCTGAAGACGACGCTGACGCCTTGGCTGCAATCGAACTGCGTTTACGACACACTATCAATGACCCCGATATTCTGGGCTTTAACATCAACGAATTTGAAGGTGGCTCAGCCTCCACCCCTTTCTTGAGCATAGATTGCAATGAAATTTTCTTCCCAGATGAAGAATCCGACTTGGCTTTTTTGCGCGACATCTCTTTCATGATGACACGACGTACCTCAGTGGCAGCCTTGGCCTCGCCTGACTCCTTGCCGAAAAACACGAGAATGTTGTTCACAAGCAACAAAAGATCGCGAAAGAACTTGGAAGAGGAGGACGACCCGGAGTACCACCCTTCTTTCAACCTTGTTTCAATTGTTTCAAGATCAACGTGCTGCAGAATCAGCTTTTGATATTTCGAGCTTTCCTGTAACATCGCACATCATGTTACAACTAAAACGACCCACATTTATCTAAATACACAACTATCTAGAAATTTTAATCTAAAAGGGAAATATTAAAAAACCATTCATGTCAAATTTAGCAAATGCTGCAATAGTCCACATGACTCAGTAGATACTATGCAGGCAATGTTATAAGCAATCAGTGCGAAATTCGGACAAGGTAACAAAAATGGAAAGAAGGGATAGAAAGAGAATTAATCTCAATATTTCTTAAAATGAGCAGTTCAAAAAAATCCTCCGATGATAGAAATAAGAATCAAGCAAAAGTAATTGATTAAATGAAAACCAATTATTAGAGTATTTGCAATTTGCAGCCCAAAAGCTGCTGGCCAGGAAGCTGTCTGACAGCAATACACAACCAGACACCTATTCCTATTATGAGAGTTTATGACCAAACGTAAGTGTATATAATCTTTTTATATTTGAAGACAAAGTGTAATTTTAATTTAAAAAAGTTCATCCATTACACTTTACACGACAATTATAGCTAGCATTTATGTTACTCTACAATTCTCTATTTTTCACCCTTTTAATTTCAATTTATAGTGGCATAAATTCCCAAGGATAAGATAAAGTATAATAGACAAATACAGAGAGGGAAATAATAGAAAATAGTAGTACGTCAACGAGAAAACTATACGCTCTTCACCATTGGCCGTAAATATCATTTGACTTGAATATTATGCTTTTGAATTAAAAATAATAAGTAAATTGAAGAAAATTAATAATTCCAGAGTAGATTGGTCAAAACGTAAGTTGTACCAAACCCAAGCCTTAAAATGCAAAATTGAAAACTATTCATTCACGAAAATATAAAACCATTATAAAATTAAAATCAACAGACTGATAAATCTAAATGAAATTCAAATAGATAAAATAAAAAATAGAGGAATTAAAATACTATATTTATTTTTGACGGAAAAATAAATTATCTTAAGATAACAACTTATTTGTATTGAATCATAAAGGTAAATAATTGGATTTTTAGCGCAAATTCTTACAAAAAGTGTTTGTTTTTAAGATTAATAAATAAATAAAAATATTCACCTGGCTACGGAGCCGGCGCTCAAAAATAGAGCCGAGTTTATGAGCCCGGATAGCCTGGAGCAGGTCAACTAACGGCTGCGATTCGGCGGACAATTCTTTTACGGCACGAGATTGATCCTCGTGGTCAGGCTCATCGCCACTCGTACTCCCGCGTCGCACCTTATCATTTCCCTCCTCCTTCCTCGATCTACTTGCGGAACTCTGCACATCTGAGTTTTCCTTCGTTGCCCCTGCTCTTACGCCGTCGGATTCGGCTTCCGATTCAACTAAATCGGCCGACTCTTTCGCCGGTCCAGCCTTCACCTTCCGGTCCGGTTCCTGTATACTATTCGAACTCCCGTTGCACGAGTCCGCACGAACCGATTTCTGATCCGTTTCCGGCTTTGATTCAGCCGGTTCATCGCCGATTCGTTCCTGCGTTGACTCATCCCCTCCGGTCCGAACCGGTTCCGACTCTTTCTCGGTGGTTCTCAGCTTTTCCCCTCCGGGATCTGTTGAGTTCGATTCGTTTACCGACAATTGATCCTTCTCCGATTCTTCTCCGGCGGCAGGTTCTCTTCCGGCCTCCGGCTCCGCCATCGGTTCCGCGTCTCTCTTCTCCCCACTCTCCTTTTCTAGATCCGTTTCGCTATTCTCTCTCCTTGTGCCTTTCTCTCGCTCATCCTCCATTTTCTTCATCTTCGACTCCAACGACCTGTGCAAATAACACAAATCAGAAATCAATTTTTCCCCCAAAATCAAATCTCTCCACACTCCGCCAATATTCAGATCTCTTAACAATTAATCATATACAAATCGTAAAAAAGTACTCGATGTTGAGATCGTAACGTTGCACTTCCCGCCGGAGCTCGGCGACTCGTAATTTCCTGAGTTCCTCGAGCAAGGGCACGGACTCCTCAACATTCGATTTATCATCGCGGGCGTCGTCATCGTCCAAATCACCATTGGCCGCGACGAAACGGCGCTTTAGGTCGATATACTTGAGCCTACAGTTGTGTGCGGTTAGGGCAAGGTTAGAATCAGAAGTCCTTTTGCGGAGTTCGGTGGCGATGGAATCCCAAGCGGCGGTGCCGTGGCGGTTGACAGCGAAGGCAAGAAGAAGCTCCTCCCAAGTCCCCCAGGCGGCGGGAGAAACGTCTCGTTTGCTGTCCGGTGCGACACCGTCGGGTTTGGTCATGAGAGAAGAAGGTTAAAAGTGGCTGGGGTTACGGTGCGGTGCGTACAGTTTCCAAATTGTTTTGAATCGTTTGATTTTTATTCCATTTCCCTTTTAAATTTCGGTCTAGGGTTGTACGATTTGGTTTATAAAAACACACCCGTATCCGTATGCTCCAACCATTCTCTTATCATTAGTGTTGTTTCTCTCCCTTTTCTTTATTTTCCCTCTTATATACTGTTTTTTGTTCATGGGCTTGCCCTGTTTCGTGCATGTTTGGGTTTTTATACTTGTAGCTATTCCTATTCCTATTCCTATTGCTATGGCTCGGCTTCACTCGGCTCCACTTCTAATCTCCACACTAATGCTTGCCCACTTGCCTTACGCCCTTAATTGGGCCTTCTAAATTATTATTTCCGCAAAATTGTGTTATTTGGGCCAAATTATTCATTTGGGCCCATCACCGTCTTCATTATCTTAACTAAACAAAATGTTCCACCGTCCGGATCCATTAATTGTAATGTTTTTGTAGTATTTTTCTTATATTTTTGTCATCACTAGATTCACTACTCTTTCCGAAATGATTATTACACATAAAAAAACATCAACCTATCTTTTTTTTTTCCTAAAATTTTGGATACTTGTCATATCAAAATTATGGAAACATAATCTGTATAGATTCAAAATTGTCAATCATATATTAAGGCATATAAATCAAGAAATTATTAATTAATGACAGTTCAGACCAAAAGCTATGCAATCTACATCATCAAGAATTCAAATACACCTATTAACAAAAGACAAAAACTCACATGCGACGGTCTAATGCATGAGACGGAGTACAACTTAACACAAATCACACCCACCCCTCTTAAAGTGTTAAAAAGTCATCTAATTATTAACTTATACCCCGCCTCGCCATAAAGACCTGCCATCATACAAGTGTTTCTTAACAAAAAATATGAAAATATTTGGGTTAAATCTTGTATATATTCAGGTGCACCGTGCATTTTAGAATCGTGTAACCTGTTATACTAATACGTGTAACTATTTTTCAATATTAATAATTGCACGGTTCAATATTTTAAGAGTGAATGATGTTGTTGTATTATATTATTATTGAATGAGTTTTATGTCAAATTAGTGTGCAATATTGAATGATATTGTATTATTATATTATTGAAATAAACTTTTTATATCAAATAAATAATAACCCAAATTCATGACAGTATATATAATAATACTCTAGTCATTTAAGATATTCTACTTTGTCTATTGTTGAAAGAAATTATAATAGTTAGATGACTATGCAATGATTAAAATTTATAGGTTGATAGGAAGGATTTTTGAAAATCGAATTATAAAATTTTGAAGTAAAATCGCTTTAGAATTTTAAAAACCAAAATGAGATTTACAAAACCCAAATTACCCTCTGAATCAAAATTGAACAATGTACAGCTTTTTAACAATCACCACAGTTAAGTAGTATTCAAGCTTGAAAGATTGGAACCTCAAAACATTTATTTACAACATCATAGGCATAGCATAAACATTGTACTAGTCCAAAATATTGCACCTGAATCTTTAGCACAAAGATAATTAAATTGAAAACCTAGATGAAGCAGAAATATAAGAAGAAAATGCAAGAACAAGCTTAAATCAATCATCCACTTGATAAGATCATGCAACCTTCAATCCCTCAGTGACATCCGCTTCTGACGATTTCTTATTGCCACTGCCCCTCCGATCAATCCCACCACCGCCGGAATACTTATTCCGGTGGTGTTCGGAAAATAAGTCCATTTTTCCAGCAGATATGTCCGATCTAAAATCACTCAAAGCTTTGGTTAGTAGGCCATTCTCAGCTTGGATCATCTCAAGCTGTTTCTTGACATCCAAACACGCCGCACCCAGTTTCTCATACTCCTCACTGGACCCCACTTTCTCCCTCTTCGAATTAGCTTTCGCCACGTGTTCGATCCCGATTTTGTTCATCACCAGCAGCGGCAGCTTAATCCCATCGTCCCTCTCCCTCCTCCTCACCACCACCGCATCCACCTCATCCGCCGCCGCCTCCTGCGGCGGAACCCTAAGCCCCCACCGGAAATTCACCACCGCGTAATCTCGCAACGGCATCGACGTCGTGGCACTCAGCTCTGTACCTTTAATCACCCGATTCACCATCATCCCGGCGGCCGCCTTCGACTCGACCGTCGGCGGGAAGAAACCGTTACCCTTGAAGTAGCCATCGGTGAAAACGGCGTCGTTTGGCTTCTCCCCCAAATTCCTGACGAAAGCAGAGGACTGCGATTTCTTGAGGGAGAAATCGCCGAATTGGGGCTTGAAGTGGATGAAGAAGCTAGGGTTTTGATTGGCAATTAGGTTGAATTCGGCGCTCATGGTGAGAGGGCTTTTGTGGGGGGAGCCGAAATTGCCAATCCCGGTTTTGAAAACGAAGGTGAAGGGGTTTTGCGAATAATTTGGACGGTAGGAGAATTTGAGTGAAGGGCCGGAGTCAAAGAAGGTGCTGAGATTGAGAGAGAGCTCTTTGGATTCTCCGGCGACAACCCCCGATTGAAATGGGAAGCTGACGATATTTAATGGGATTTTAGCCCTCAGCAATGGCTTCTGCTCATCCCTAAACTTGATTGAAGCCTTCATTTTCACTCAATGAGTGCAGCAGAATCAGAATCTACTTGTTTGTGTGTTTATATGGCGGAAATTTTGGTGAACAAGGAGGCGGAGCGGAGGAGAGAATTGGGGGTGATTTGTTATCTGGAATTTTTGTCGCATATCAAAATACGGAAATGACCATTTTGCTCTTGCAGTACAAGGGTTTACTTGATTGAATATTGGGTCAAACTGTGGGATTTTAGTTGTATTTAGGAATTAGGGTATAGTGAATGAGTGTAACAGATTTAATAATTTAAATTTTTTAAATTTTTGAGATGGTGCTAATTCATTTCAAATTCAAATATTTTGGACTGAATCGACTGATTGCATCTGCTCCAATTATTTTTGACATCGTTATAAGATGCCAAAATTACTGGTGGAAGAAACCTAAATTCAAAAAATTGCGCACTAATATATAGAAAGGCTATTATTGCATTTTAAAATTTAAATTCTGTAATTTACCAAATACTGGTTACTTACTTGCGTATCAGAATCAGATCCAAATCCTTGACCTAACTTATCATTTTTAGGGCTTTGTGACACATCTATAAAAATTACATACTAGTTAGATAATTTACAAATAAAAATGGAAAAATATATCATCCGACATTGTAAAATAACATCACTCCTTGATCATACATATAATCGTGTCGTGACATCAAACACGATCATCCTTTTCATTAATTAAACACTCAAAATTGGGAAAGAGTCAGAGAATCACTATTTTATTTTAAAATATGATTCTCAAAGCAACTAGTTTTATTTACAAAACCCGCCCAAATTATCTGGTTGGGAAGTTTAAGGTAAAACTCAATCTATATAAAAATAAAAAATTTGAAAGAGTTATGAATCGAAAATTTAATTGAATTACCACTTGTCCTTTTCTCCTCTTTAAAATTTATTCAGGAGGGATGTGGATAACATAGGTCCAAAAGTTTCAATTTTTAGAAGACTCATACTTCAATAAACAAATAGATGATGGATGGAAAGTGAAACAACAAGCAATCACCTTGTAAATGGTGGATCATAAATTAAGAGTAATACAACATAGAAATTTCAGAACTCAAACTGTTCCTACAAGATTGTTTGGCAGGTTGAAATGAGATTGCTTGTCAGTCTCTGAGAATGGCAAGAAAATACAAGACTCAACATTTATTTAATGATCAAAATTTGAATTAAAACCCTTGGGTAAACTATAGCTTCTTAACTTTTCTGGGCTCTAGGAATATCAAGATCCCGGAAAACTGGGCTATCAACTCCGACTCCCATTGCGTTAAGACCATTGTCCACATAAACAACAGCTCCCGTGATGGCGGATGCCAAAGGTGATGCTAGAAAAGCAGCAGCGTTTCCAACCTCGTCTGTTTCATTCATTTGTCAAGCTTAGTATTCAGAAACAAGAATTCTAGACCAGATTTAAAGTCATACTCACACGTCCTGTACCGAGTCCTAATCGCTTTTTTTTTTTTTTTTTTTTGTACAAGAAAATGGCATTCAATTTCTGGTAATTGAAGAGGAGAATGAAGCATAAGCAGTGAAGAAAATTACTGACCAGCAGTTAGCTCCTTCTGCAAGGGTGCATTCTCCAACGAATAATTGATCATCATGTCAATAAAACCAATAGCTTTAGCAGCACGGCTTCCCAACGGCCCTGGAACATGTCAAGTCATGAGATTAGTCCGTTAATGTATAAAGTGAAAGCAAAAGAGATTAAAATTTTAACAAGTCATGTGTCCTGTTTCTCAGATTATCCCCACGATCTGCATAAAACTCAGAAAATGGAAAATTTGGAATACCTGCAGATATGGTGTTGACCCGGATATTTTGTTTTCTTCCGGCTTCAAAAGCAAGGACCTAAAACAAGTGGATTGGTCTCAAGAAATCACGATAATGTAAGAGACAAGGCAAAATGAGAGAATATAATTAATAAAGAGAAGCTAACCTTTGTGTCACTCTCCAGAGCAGCCTTTGCAGAACTCATGCCACCACCATATCTGCAAAAAAAGGGACAAAGACAACGTAATCACAAGATGAAGTAATTGAGATTGATTATATATTATGCTCAAGATATCAAGCTTATGTTTACCCTGGTATTATCTTCTCGGATGCAATGTATGTCAAAGATATTGTGGCACCACCTGTCAACGAGACCAAGAGAAAAGGTAAGATATGGTGCTTTGTATTTGATATACATTCTATCACATTAAAATTACACAATACCTGGATTTATGATGGGAATAAAATGTTTGAGAAGAGAAACAAACGAATAACTCGATGCAGAGATGGCAGCAAGATAACCTTTTCTCGATGTTTCCAGAATAGGCTTACTAACCTATATATCCCCACAAAAATAGAAAGTATGGTGAATTTAAGACCATACTATCATGCAACTGGAAACTGAAAAGGAAAGCAAAGTATACCTCTGGACCATTGGCAAGTGAATGCACAAGAATATCAATTGTGCCAAAATCCTTTTTCACCGATTCAGCAACTTCCTGCAAGAGAAGACAGCTTCAGTGTGCGAACTAGTTAACATAACTAACCGCATGTCGTAAAAACTTACAAGTAGAATAAATAACTTTGGAATTTGCTTGATTTGAAAATTGAGACAGCTCAAGATTCTTGTTTTAAAATAGCATACTGGTCATTAAAGGGCTTGACTTGAAATTTAGTTTTCATGAGCCATCATAAGAATGAGCATTACGACAGCCATTAAACCATTTAGATATTTTTTAAAAAATAGAACCAAAGATACAGTTTTATACTGTGACCATTTTTTTTTTGCCCTTTGAGAAGAGAGACATATAGAGTGCTAGACTATGTTGAACCATGCTCAAAGTACCACCAAAGATAACGAGAAAGAAAAAGAAAATGGAAAGAAAAGTCAAGGCATGACCTTCACAGTCCAATTAGATGACCCTGCATAGCGTTTATTTGCTTTGACCTGCATCATGGTACAAGTTAATTTGCAGAAAGCAAAAACAAATAAAACTATCTGACTTGCAAAATATCAAGAAGGAATTTCTTACATCTTCAGGAACATCCTCGGGAGAGTCATACACTGCATCCAATGGGTAGACTTTGGTAATTTCCATCAAAGAACCATCTGGCAGCCTATAATACAAAATAACATATTTCATCCAGAGACAAAGCAAGCAAAATAAGTAGATGACAGTAACAAAAGGTCAAGTCTTACACGCGTGATTCATCAAACTTTCCACGCCGTAGGCTGGTCTCAAAGATATTCAGTGCCTAAAACAGTACATCGTCATTTGGAGAAGAATGCACTTTCAGAGAGTTAAAAGTGATGCTAAAACAGAGAAAGAACATAAAAAAATGATTTACATACCGGAACCCATGTGCCAACAAGAATTTCAGCACCTGCAGCTGCAAGAGATTTTGCAATTGCCCATCCATAACCATTATCATCAGCTATACCAGCAATAAATGCCCTCTTCCCTGCAGACAATGGAACATATGTAAGTAAGACCCACCAGGTCCAGGAAGCTTATATCATTGGTATAAGAAGCCAGAAAGATTCTATCAATACAGTCAAAAAGTTTGTATATTTGGATGAACACAAAATTAGAATGTCACTGTGAATGAAAGAAACTTTTAATAACCAGAAAATAGGCATTATTTAGAAGGAAATAATGAAAGCAAAGCACATGAAGGTCCAACCTCTCAGATCGATAGGCAGTCCTGGCAAAGGTTGTTTATCACCTGATGCTGCCATTGCTTTTATACCATGGCTTGCAACCTTCAACACCTTGCAGCCATAGGTTTTGGAAAAAGTTTGTGCAGCTGGCACAAAAGACGAGCTCCTAAGCTTTGTAAAAGATGCGCCTTTGGTTTCATTACCAACATATGCAATGCTCGATCGTGAAATTTTGTGAGATGCAGAAATGCAAGGCTTTGGTGTCACAAATTGAGTGCTAGGAATTGCCGTTGCAGCCATATTCTTTTAAGTTAGATTCTGCAGATGGTTTTCTGAGAGAATCAACACGTCAAGAAAATATAGCACAATTCAAAGCAGATAAACAGACAACAAATGAAATCAGAAGAAACAATTAATCGTCTAAATGATCTCCCTTTTTTTCTTTTAATGATTAAGTACCCAGATTCTTTTACCATGCTTGCTAATAATAAACACATGAAGGCTTCAGCAGCAAAATATCTATTGCTAATCAGTCATTACCACTTAACCTCCTCTTTTAGAGAGGAAGTTAGAGGTTCGAATAGCCACCCTAGCTACTTCTTGTTTCTAGAAGAGGATGAGTCTATGAGCACACAACAACAACAAAGCCTTTATCCCACTAATAGATCCAAATGCAGCTTCTTCAGACAATGGAACCGTTATATATCAATCAGTACATAAGAAAAACAAAGCAGTTTACAGATCCAACAATCAAATCACTACAATCCTGCATTCTAATTGACAGCACAGGGAGCCGGGATCAGGAGGTTAATAGTTTTGCACTTATATATTTATTATTTTCTAGAGTCACAGAAAAACAGACAAATGTTGGAAATTTTTACTTCGTTGATAAACCCGCAGCTATAGTGGATATAGTATTATTTATCACCTTAAGGCATCAAAAACAAGTCCAATACAAAATAAAAACTAAAACTAAACCTCACGCATTATTCATTAACTACAATTAGTGTGAATAAAACCAATTTCACCAAGTAACCCTATTTAGTGCACCATCCCCAATCAACCTCCACGAGAGGCACACAAGAATAAAGCATTAAATCTACGAAATCTCACGCTAAAATGCAGAAGCCAATTTCCCAAGACAACAAGTATAACAAGCATATCAATTAACAAAAAGAAAAAGAAAAAAGAAAAAAGATGAGTGCCCACTGGAGAAATCCACCATGGAAATAAAAGGGAAAGTCGTAGAAACACAGATATACAGTATACAGTAACAATAACGGATCAATCTACTCATATGAACCCACATTCTAATCAGAGATCACCTTTCTTGAAACACTAGGTATAAGCTTCTCCCGAACAGCGCTATTCTTCCCTCAAATGCGTGTATTTGACGAAGATTATTGAGGGGTTCGATGAAAACTATGCAGGTTAATTTTGCCAGTTGGGAAGCTTTGAAAGTGCCGTTGGCATTTGGCAGTGTGAGTGAGTTAGTGAGGTAGTTGTTGAAAGATGCACACACACGCCCTTTAATTTACGATCTTATCCCTCGATATGGCCCCGTGAGTTGGGCTGGCCCAATTTTGCGAGCCCATTTATTATTATTAAAGCCCAGGCCCATAAAGCATGACTCGGACCCTGAACGTATCTCTTTAAGAGCACGTGATATCCGCATCGTCCAGTCCTTGGATATCTTGACAAAGTTTTCTTACATAATGATAATACTATTACTACTCCTTTATTAACTCATATTATAAATACGGTCCCCGATCTTATCAGTATTATTATTGTGTGCCCCTCACTTTATAAGATTGTTCCCTCGTTCGTGCACGCTCTCTCCCTCCCTCTCTTAGCTGCGAGAGAAACCCTAGTTTCAGAGTAGGATTAGGGTTTGACTAATTAATTGGTGTTTTTTTCTCTTTCTTTTCTTACTCTACCTGGTAATCATCCTTTCGAATTTCCCTTTTTTCCCGAATACGAGCTTCTTTTTTCCGATTTTTTGCTGTTAAAGCGTCGTCTTTACTTGATTTTGTTTTTTAGTCGGTTGAATCTCTTTTTTGAGTAATTTAGTCGGTTCAATTTTGATCTGTGAGCTATGGATACTCGCAAAAGAGGCAGAGGTGAATTTTCCAACGGCGGCTTCAAGAAATTTAAGCCAGGTTACATTCTTAAGAATTAGGTTTTCTTTTGTGCTTGAACTGCGTATGGTTCGAATTAATTGTGCAGACGCGGGAACATTTGTTTGATTTTTTTTTCTTTCTTTATCAGTTTTTTATTTTCTTTCTATTATTTGCCTGGTTTTGTTTGTGAATCTGAGGTAGAGCTCTATTCTTTATTTCCTGTGGAGTTTACAGTATTCTGATTACTTGGAAATAGCTCCTTCCTATTTGTGGTTGCAAAAGAAGCTGAAGAACTTCCATTTGTCGGAAAAAGAAAGATCTTGTAGATCTGTATTAGCTGTTGAGCTTTTCTTGGGTGTATTTAGGTTCAAGTTATGGGTTTTAAGTTTAATAAGTATTCAATTAATAATTTAGAATGTGTTTATTCTCATAAATTTTTTAAAGAGTGGTTTTGTTATGAAAAGTTTCAAAATCTGGACGTTTGAATAATTTATGTTGTGGATTATATTTATTATAGCATGCAGCTCTAGATTGTGTGAGTTCATATTAAAGACTTTTTTAAGTGTTGGGTTTTGGCGAGTACAAATGGCATTGTTTAGATATTTACATAAATAGTGTTAATAATCAACGGAAATTCTAATAAAAAGTAATTAATGTTTTGCAACAGAAATCAACTCCTTATCAAGTGGTATAGGAAGCAAATCGAAGCCATGCACGAAGTTTTTCAGGTTCAGATCTCAACCTACCTAATATAATATTCAAAATCTTAATATTCACCAACAGGCACTAGTGGTAGTTATGATGAAAGTTTATGGTATTTTATCAAACACATTTAGTCTTAACTGTTGCCAAGGGTTTACACATGGATGTAACATGAGTCATGTAATATTAAGGTGTTCATCCATGATACTAACAGATTGTATCACCAATTTACACTAATGCTATAATAATCCAGATGTAGTGGTAAGGTTGTCGCTTCAGTGTTTTGCAGTAAGAGCTAATTATAATTTTCAAAATCGTTTGAGAGTCCATTCTTCTGTCATGGCAAGATCTTGGTACTTGCCTTATCTGTGCAGTACATCTACCTTGTGAATAATTAAAAATATTTCTAATTTCGCATGAGGCTTCCAATACTTTTTCCAGAGGATATTCACAGTCTTAAGATCCATCTAAGAGAGGTTTTTTTTTTTTTAATTAGTATTTCTTTTATGGTATTGTTCAAGTGTATGTTATGTTTTATGAGTTATGAACTATGATCTTTTGTCTGTTTCGGGTTTCGTTGTGAGAAATTAGAATATATAGAAAAACAGACTTTCTGGGAGACCTGGTGTGAATATTGAATTCTTCCCTTCTCGATATCCTTCTTATCCCAGCTATTTTGTCCTTTCAATGTTCTTAAACCTTTGAAACTATAATAAAACATATCATTCTGATTTTCTTTCATTTCCCAGGACAGTTGCTTTGTAGGTGTCTATGTTCAAACATGTCTATGTTCAAACATCTTTTTGTGATCCAAATCAATTATCTAATAATTGAGGCTGGAATAACAGTGGCTGTATTTCAATGCTTTCCTGATAAAATATCTGATTGTCTTAAAACTCTGTAGGAAAATACTGTACTGGGCTTCATTTTAGTGTTCATGCTTGTAAGATTCTAGTGGGACTTCAAATTTCTTAAAATTGTATTTTTATATTTTGGGTTACCAATTTTTTTGGTATATAAAGTAAAAAACAGAACAATTCATGGGGTTTCTCCTGTTTTACAACTTGAGAAAAGATTGTCTAAAGGTGTGCTGCACTTATAACATAAGGTGAGGAGATTTGTAATCTTTTTGTTTCTTTGTTTCTGCAGTACTTCTGGTTGTCCATTTGGTGAAAATTGCCACTTCCTTCACTATGTACCTGGTGGGTATAATGCTGTTGCCCACATGATGAACCTGGCCCCTGCTCCCTCCCCCACTCCCAGAGCTCCTGCAGGGTCACATCCTGCCCAGAATGGTTCAGGTCCAGGTAATGTTAAAACCAAAGTATGCAACAAATACAAAACCGCGGAAGGTTGCAAATTCGGTGACAAATGCCATTTTGCTCACGGAGAGTGGGAGCTTGGCAAAGCCATTGCACCTTCTCATGAGGATCCTCGTGGGCCTATCCCTGGGCGATACGGTGGTCGGGTTGAACAACCCATGTCAGGACCTGCAGCTAGTTTTGGTGCATCTGCCACTGCCAAGATCAGTGTGGATGCTTCCCTAGCCGGTGCTGTCATTGGGAAAGGAGGAGTCAACTCCAAGCAGATATGCAGGCAAACGGGAGCCAAGCTCTCCGTAAAAGATCATGAGATGGAGCCAAATCTCAGAAACATCGAGCTCGAGGGCTCATTTGAACAAATTCAACAAGCAAGTGCAATGGTGAGGGAGCTCATCTTTAGCATTGGTCCACCAAGTGGGCCAGGGAAATCGTTTGGGCCTAGCGGAGGCCACAGTAACTCAGGTAGCAACTTTAAGACCAAGCTTTGTGAGAACTTCACCAAAGGCTCGTGCACATTTGGAGATAGGTGTCATTTTGCACATGGGGCATCTGAGCTACGCAAGTCAGGATAATGTAAGGGGCCGTGTTCTTTGTTGTAGCAAAAGATGTTTTGATGCGCTACCGTGCTGTTTTGTGTTCTGAAAGTTTTGCTCTAGATGTGCAAAGTAATAGAAGTGATTGGTTTTGCTCGTGTAGCAGCTCACTAGTTTAGTTTGTAATATTTTTAGACTAGTACAGCATCATTTGCAGGTTCATGGATGACATTTTTGCTTATGTTGCGTTTGTTTATTATTGTCTTTATGCATTGTTGTCGATTCTTATTCCTCTCTTCATTTCCTTGATTTGTTTAGACAATGGATCTCAAGTTCGTTTTATTTGTGTATTGCAGGTATGATTTCAAAATCGTTTTATTTGTTTACTGCTGAGATTGTATATACGTAATTTATGAAAATGAGACGCTGGATAAAGAATCTGTCTAAACTAATAAACATGCCCAATGTTTGATTATATTGAAAATAAGTTGTTTTAAAATCACGTGTATAAATTAACTGTTGTGTTGGGAGAAGTCATTTGGATAGAACATACGATTGCACATAGGAACTGTTTACTTGAAAGAATGATACGAGTTTAAAGTCAAAGTTGAATATGAAAAGTAAACACGACTTTCGTTAAGAAATTTCAAGGATCATTAATGTGAGAAAACTAATACTCCAATTTGAGGTAGACATGCAGTAGAAAAACTTAACCAGGCGAATCTTGAAATTATTACTCCATCCCTTCCAAATTTTTTTTATCTTTGTTCAATTAGTTATTGAAGAAACAAATATTTAGTGTTCATCCCTCTATTTAACTTTTTCCTTTTGGTAGAGAAAGTTATTTTTAATAACATAACACAGTTTCTAAGAGGGAGGAAGTAAAATTGATGATATCAAATGAGAGATGGAATTTATTAGAATGAAGCTGCAGATTCAAAGAGTATTAAGATGATACATTCGTATATAATTAGCAGGGATAAATGTGTAATTTCCAGATTAGATAAACTCCACTGAATTTTCGGAAACCTACAGATGTATCTTTGCTTTGGTTTAGTGTCATTTATAACAGAAAAATGAAAGAAACAAGTGTTGGCAAGTTGAGAGCAGCATTAGAGAAGAGGGTAGAATTAAATTTAGTTAAGTTATTGTTTGTTCATCATCATGTTCATGTTTAAGTAAAAAATTAAGGCGAGATATTAAAAAAGAAATCCGTGAGATGCATGGACATTACTCTATTTATATATATGGTCTATGTTTTCTTTTACTGCACTCCTTCCTTCTATTCTCATTCTCCCTCCATTTCATACCAACATTATATATTAATTCTCCTGTCCTGTCCTGTCCTGTCCTGTGCTTAATAATTATTCTTGAAACATGATGGAATTAGGGGAATCCGTATTCTGGAATATCCGTGATGAATGGGGGTATTATGGAAAAATCACCCGGTGACAGAGATAAATTAGTGTTTCCTGTTCATACAAATTCCGATGCAGATGGTACCAGTATGACCATGATGATCCCAAAGTCCCCTTCACAATCGCTAGCAGAGAAAATGCTCAAAGCAATGCATTTTTTCAAAGAGTTGTGTGGCGAGGGACTTTTAGCACAACTCTGGGTTCCTATGAGGAGTGGGAATCAGTACATCTTAACCACTTCTGAACAACCTTATTTACTTGATCAAAATCTTATAGGATACCGTGAAGTGTCTAGATTGTTCACTTTTTCCGCAGAATCAGAAACGAGTCCTTTTACTGGGCTTCCGGGTCGGGTATTCAACTCAAGGATTCCAAAGTGGACCTCAAATATGATGTACTACAATAAAGCTGAGTATTTGAGGATACAACATGCCTTTGATCACAAGGTCCGAGGATCTATTGTCTTACCTGTATTCGAGGATGATTCACTTGAAATGTCGTGTTGTGCGGTGCTAGAACTGGTTACGGTGAAGGAAAAGCCTAATTTTGATTTGGAGATGGAAAATGTTTGTCGTGCACTAGAGGTTAGTTTCATAAAGTTATGCACTTTCTCTTCTTATTTTAGAACAAGTCTCTTGTACACCAGTTATATGGTGCAACTAGTGCACAACTAATACTATTCAATGAGAACAACTAATACTGTTAAGTGAAATCAACTAATAATGTTCAATGAAAACAACTAATATTGTTCAGTGAATACAATTAATATTGACCAAGTAATACTGTTCAGTGAAAACAACTGATACCTAAGCTGCAGGTGCACCCGGTGCATACTAAACTTTGTCCTTATTATGTAGTATTCGCCCTTAATTCTTATCTCATTGGAACAACTAGTCTCCGTAATATCTTATTGTTTTCCCTCTTTTCGCTTTCTATGGTTCAGAAATTGGCATGGGCTTATTTGAATTAAAAAAGTGTTGTATGCCCTATTTGATGTGTAATAATCTCATAACATTTAAAATTAAGTCTTTCTTATAAAGATCGTGCTACATCTTTTCTTTGTACATGGAAGTATGAGTAACTTTTATCGAACCATTAACTCTCTCTTAATTGGATTCATATATGATCTGGATAACTGCTGAGCTTATCTTTAATGTTAAATTGCTCTCAATAGTGCTGAATAACCTGTTAAAAAAAAGTTAATTTGCTCTCAATTTCTTCCAATTCTAGGCACATATAAGTAGTCTATGCAAATCATATTTGCTAATCATTTTGATGATTAATTAACTTTTGAATATTAAACATTTGCAGGCTGTGAATCTAAGGAGCAAAGAACCTCCCAGACTCTGCTCTCAGGTTGAATAAAACCCTTGATTTAGTTTCTTTCTTCCATTAGTCTATATTGATTTTAAACCCACACAGTCGACTTAATATATAATCAATTCTTATTTTTCAGAGTCTTTCCAAGAATCAAAGAGCAGCTTTAGCTGAGGTGGCAGAAGTTTTACATGGCGTTTGCCATGCACATCAGCTACCTCTTGCACTG
Organism: Stenogyne calaminthoides; assembly: GCA_037126765.1. NCBI lineage: Eukaryota > Viridiplantae > Streptophyta > Magnoliopsida > Lamiales > Lamiaceae > Stenogyne > Stenogyne calaminthoides. The sequence continues at coordinate 177,986 of JBBCBC010000082.1, forward strand.
ACATGGATCCCGTGTAATTACTCGGACGACCTTGGTGATTCAATTATAAAAATACGCACTAGAGGACATAAAAATCCAAATGAGAAATGTATTCTATGCATTGAGGATACTGCCTACTACGTAAACAACAAAGATATGCAGAGTTTCGTACATGCATGTGCAGAACATTATCTTGAGGAGGGACAAGGAATTGTAGGGAAAGCAATTCAGTCAAATCACCCCTTCTTTTACCCCGATGTGAAGAAGTATCATGTGAGTGAGTATCCATTGGTTCATCATGCACGTAAATTTGGTCTACGTGCTGCAATTGCAATCAGGCTAAGAAGTGCATATACATGTGATGATGATTATATACTGGAGTTCTTTCTTCCCGTTGATATGAAAGGAAGTACAGAACAACAAACCGTGCAACTCAAGTGCCTTTTAAAATAATATTAATTGGTCAGTATTAGTTGTTTTCACTGAAAAGTATTAGTTGTATACAGTTGTTCCATACAATTGGTGTACAAGAGACTTACTATTGAAATATGTGCTTTGTTGTTCTCTTTCTCGAGTCTTGTTTCCATTAAAAAGTTTCATTAGGATTCTTATCCTGGAAAATTGGAGAATGAGGCTCAATTATGTAAATGGATTTAGCATTCCAAAAGCAGCTTTCATTTGGTTAATGACTTGACACCACCTCCACTTTGAAAAGCAATACTATAAAAGTTACTAAAAATTGTGTTTCTAAAAAATCATCTATAAACTTCATGCCCAATTAATTTTGGATGGATGGATTATTATTTTCTTGAACTTTTGATATTAAATGTTACATAGCAATCCTAACTACTCGTATCCCACATCAAAAAGACTCAAAAATTAATATCAGATAAATATGTAGACCGGGTATTATTACTTAAAAATGGTGTTTCTTAGGATAGATATTTAGCTGAGAGCTACTCTAATATTGGTTCAGTTTGCTAGAAATATGATTATTGCTGAAAATTGTGGCTCTAAACCACCCGAATACTACTCTAGGTCTGCACCAGCTAATTGTGGAACCACTTTGATTGTACTTATGGAATCAAGCTCTTACTCTTCTCATAATTGTTGTAGCCAATTGCGGGGTCAAGGAAACAGAAAGAGAAGAAGCGGAGCACATCTGAAAAGCATGTTAGTTTAAGCGTTATTCAACAACACTTGTCTGGGAGCCTTAAAGATGCTGCAAAAAACATTGGCGGTGAGTCTTCATGCTCAAACTGTCTTAAAAAGATTATTTTGTCCTATAACTTGTCTATTGTCCAGTTTTGCTAAAAAGAAAAAAAATTAATCTTTTTGAATTTAGTCCCGATATTCGAAAAAATTGTCCAATTAAATTGACAACAAAATTGCAGGTAAAATTAAAAAAAAAACATTTTACGTCTCACGAATGCCTCGTGAGGATTTGGACTAAATCGAAAATGTTAAGGTGTTTGGACCAAAATTAGATAGTAGACAGTTATAAGTTCAAAATTGGACATTCGCGTGACATAAAACAACATCGTTTTCAATTTCCAACGATTTTGGGCCAAAATTGGATAATTTTTTTAGGATTTGGACAGGATCGAATATGTAATCATTTTTTGGATCAAAATTGGACAATAAACCAGTTATGAGACAAAAAAAAAATTCTAACTTTGTCCAGCCTTATCCAAATAAAAGCATCAAATTAAAAAAGAAGTAGAATACCGAAATTAGGTGGGAAGTCGAAAATCCGAATAATCCATATTTTTGCTCCAGAGATCATGATGAAATGATGATGATGATGAAATGATGATCATTGATGAAATGATGATGATGATGATGATGATGATGATGATTATGCCAACACAGCCAGCCACAGCACTTAATTCCATTTAATAATAATAATAATATTCTCCAACAACCGAAGCAATAGATTGCTTAATGTGTTCCTACACTTTCTGATTCTTGATTTCTCATATGTAAATATGCATGTCTTTGCTTCTGCACTCCACTCTCCTTATTTCATTCTTTTTACTTTATTGCAAAACATACATACATTCATTTGAGAACGTAATCAATTCTATCTGGTTTTTTTGTTGACTTTCCACTTATAAATGCTACCTCACGTTGAACAACTTAAAGTTTTCAACAACTTTATAGTGCAGTCCAGTCCAGTCCTGCCTACATTACCAAAAGTTACTGTTTTCCACATGCTGAAAAACAAACATTTTCATATGTACCTTATCCATAAATTTCACAAATATGCATATGATGATCAAATATGTAACTGATTTGGTTACCAAGATAAATATCCATTCAGTTTTGCAAGTTGAAAATATTAGAAAAAAGTCCAAAGTAAGTTGATCATTGGCCATTCAGACCATGACGGTTAAAGGGGTTCGGTTTTCTTTCCCACAATAATTAAATAAATAAACCAGGAGTACCAATTAAGCTAAGGCGAGGATAGAATAATTTGAGATGAAGTATTCATTTGGGTTTCAATTATGCTTGAAATCCCAAACCAAATAAACCTCTGCCTAAAGTATCTTAATTACATGAAATACGTACATATGTGATTGTGAACATATGAAAGGCCGCTGATTAATTCAGGAATGAACACCAACTCATAATTACAAAGTACTGTAATTGTTAGCTAGGCTGCATATTCAAGTACCACTTCTCTACTGCTATATATCCAGTGAGTTGAGACAAGAGCAGATGAAATACTTGTTCATGTGATTTTTACTTGGGGACAGACAGTGTCATATATGTGAAAGTGTAGTGGTTTATTGTTTGAACATGTGATCATGGTCCGGGATCTAATCTTGTAAGCACTTCAGCTGCTCCACCAGTATCCCTTATTATCTGCATATATCCCTTATTATCTACAACATATCTGATTCTCATTCAATAAATATTACAGTTTACATCATATCTGAATCTATTTGCATAAAGACTAATTACCAGGATCTCATCGTCAAGATATGAAATCATGAAAAATCTATCAGACAGCCCACCTGAAGTCATAAGATATTTAAAAAAACACACAAGATTTAAGGAAACTATGAGAGAAAACATTTCTAAAAAGGCAGAGATTGTATTGTGTGTGTATAACTTGGTGATACACTAATGAATAAATTAAAATAAGTGGTTTAACAATGTGAGTATAAATAAAATGCTGACCAAGAGGGAGCTTCAACCCTGCAGAGACAGCATCCCTAATAGGAAGAGGAAGAGCGGTGGATACCTGATCGAAAGCACCTCTAAGCTGCTCACCTACGGCTACGGATTCTTCAATCACTTTTGGCGATTCTAGTAATCCTTCTACGAATTCCTGTTTCATTTGTATTGGTCCCTCAACACATAATCTGCTGGAAACTATACATTTCACTTCTATCTGCACTTAGTACAAGAATAAAGATTTAGTATATGATCGAGCAGGCTCTTCTTAGTATCTGAAAAAAATGCTAGCTTATGGGTCCTTTCAGTTGAGTCAAGCAATCCTATGTTTTTCCAGAATTGAAATATCAATATCCCCTCAAACTATATACGCTAACCAACTAGAGAATCCAATGAAAAAGAAAATGTCAAGGATTAAGGAAAGAGTAACTGAATTTAGCAATTTCAAAGTTGCTGCAACATTTGCATATGTATCCTTGATCCCCACATCCAATTTGGATAAATTTGCCAATCCTGAAGGGAGCCTCCTGCAAAAACACAATGTAATTAGTTGTTGAAACTGAACACCAACATACAAAAACAATAGTGGCAAAACCTACTCAAACAGAAACCAAGGTGCAGCGAGGAATCCCAGGCTTTGTGATCCAAACCACTCAAAATTCCATTTGCCTTCCAGATAAGGAGACCTGAAATCAATATCTCAGTCACACCTGCTAAACTTGACAGAATAAAGTCATACATACATACGTTGTTGGTCGAGGTGAAGGATTCAGGCGCTCAAGGTTAAGTATCATCTCATTCACATTCATTCTTTGCATATCTGTTGTTTTCCCACTGACCAGACCCTCAAATCCACCAGCACCTCTAAACTGATCAAACACATGATTCAACCATTACACATCTTAACTTAATTCATGGACATTAACTATAACTGCGAGTAAATGTAGAGTGATTTTTGAGCTTTCATATGCCACTTTATGAATAAATTACAACTAAACATTAACATTTATATGTGAAATCATGCTACAGTCTTTCATTGAAGCAAAAAACATAAAAATTTAGAAGCTTACAGCAAGAAGAAGGGATTCTTTAGCAGAAAGTCTTTCCATTTCTTTGGCATAAGCAGCTGAAGGCCCTTCCTGCATTGCTCTACATTTTCTGCAAAAATTTCTTCTGCCATTTTTTAATTTTGTGTATTTATTTTCAACAAGATCAGGGGAAGAATGCGCTTTAGAGAGGATTAAAAGGCTTTGTGTCGAAACTGAGGACGCCATTCAAGATTTTTTAGAAGCGATGAATGAGAAACTTATTACTTATTTTCAGTACCAAAAAATAAAATAAAAGAAAGATTTGTGGTCAGCTGCAGTTTGATAATGGGCATTGACCCATAGGCGGCTAAGCTTCATTCTTGATTTCTCACAGGATTTTTATATTTTTTCTATAGCTTCAAAAATATGTTAACTTACTGTAAATCTGTAACATAATAATTTTTAATTAAAAAACCAACAAATCTCATCTCTTGCTACACATAAGTCACAACATTATTACTCCAAGTTATGGCACTATATAATATATTTTATTTTTTAAATTCGTTTACTATATAAAGAAGTGGTCTGCTTTAGTTTGGGCCACTAGACCAAGACGGGCCAGAAAAATGAAGCCCAAGTGAATCGAAAAATGAAGCCCGAGTGAATCATAGCAGGGAAAAAATTCACACAAGTGAAAGCAGGAAATCATCAACCAGACCTTTGAATTATGCAGCGGTGTAAAAAAAAAAGCCCAGCAGTTTACATCCAAAGGAACAAATGGTGTTTTTGGTCCAGGAACCTACTAATATTATATTATAAACGCTACTACTGTCTCTACTCTCTACATTGATTTCAGCTTCAAGATTTCATATGAATCTCAGATGGGCCTGAACCTGCATGTTGACAAAAGAATAATAATCAGTTTCAGCTTCGAGATCCGACTAAGTGGAAGACGGAATTGAATCGACACAACAACTCCACTGTTCTGAATTGTTAATGAAGAATAATTTTATTCACGTCATACAGATCTTTATAATGGGCAGGATATTAACAAATTTATACTAACGGGTTGTTTGTTTACAGCTTTGAAAGATTATTTTATAATTTCAAATCTCAAATTCGCGTTTGTTTATCAAGATTTCGGTATAGAATTTCAAATCCTTCAAAAGTTTACTCTATAATACATATAATACACTTATTTTACATTTTTCAAATACAATTTTCAATACACTATCAATCATCTATCACACACTTTCAAATTATTATTATATATACAACTCAATACTCTCTCTCCTCCTTTTTTACTTTTTACAATCATCCAATCGTTTTACATTACTTTTTACAATATAATATTCTATTTTTTTTAAATCTCACTATATCAAATCCTACAAAATTCACTCTCCTAAACAAATACAAAATACAAATACATTTTTTACTTTATACCAAATCCTTCCAAATCCCATTTAAGATTTCAAATCCCCTCAAAACGGTAAACAAAGAGGCCTAAGGGCATGTTCGTTTTGCGACTACCACGGACGGACTTTGACTATACAATCCCAAATATCTTTCTTTTCAATACTAAAAAAAATGTATTTTGAAATCCTACACCATCCACCTCTATTACTATTACTGCATCCTACATCCTACATCCTACACCCTACACCCTACACCCTACACCCTATACTCCCATCCTATTTTGAAATAAATAATTTGCTATATATGTATATATATCCTCACAAATAATAATTCCCTCACTTTTACATAATTTCCAACACATCACATTCATTCAATAATTACAACAATAATATAATAATACTATTGGAATCGATGTTTTTACCTCGATTTATTTGTACACGTCAGAGGGACACGTGTATCGATAAATTATTAAAATAACCACGTCCGATGGAGAGGTGTTCGCCTTGATAATGATTGTCAACCATACAAGTGTGCTCGCCCTGCCAACCATACAAGTATGTTCGCCCTGCCAACCATACAAGTATGCTCGCCTTGCCAGCCGTACAAGCGTGCTCGCCAAGTCTGGCGAGCATTATATTCATTCTTGTATGCTCGTTAAGGACAATGTTCGTGTACCAACGACATGGTCAAAGGGGCGAGCAGAGAAATCGGTCGGGCAAAAGTTGATACAAATGACATATGACATAAAAACCAAGTCACTAACTGAACCATCTGGACGACATAAAGAATGCTTTATAAGTAGGTAAATTCAAAGGTCAACCAGGGAGACGAAGTTGAAAACGTGACAGCATCACATGAGTTCTCGTAAGACACGAAATCTCCAGCTCATGAATATTGAATGAATATTGTCCTTAAAAGTTATATTGTTTGGTTGATAATGGAAATTCCTATCATAATCATTAATTTCGTTTGATTTGTCAAAATTATTTAGAAATGAAATCAACTAAGTTAAATTTTGAAGAGAGTAATAATATTTTATTATTTTTTTCTATAATGGATGGTGGAATGAAAGGTATACCCCTAAAAAAGTCCAAGGAATGCGTGATTCCTTAGTATTGGGGTTTGGGGTTACTGTACAGGTTGCAAAGTTGTCAACCAAACACTCATGCTTCATTCCATTCCATTCCCTAATGATAAAGGTGGCAACCAAGCGGATCCTTAATGGCCGAGCCGTTCAACTAATTTATACAATTGACACGAATCATGGCTAATTATCCAATTTATCTCGGACTGTCTCATAAAACTTGTTATCTAAGTTATATTTTTACTAAATAAATTAAGATATATAGTGGGTAAGTTATGTTTGGAACTGTCTTCAATTACAAACGAATAAATCAAACTACAAAAATGTTAAAATTTTAATAACCATGCAATGTCATATTGTAAAGGCAAGGTCTCCAATACACCAGGTGCACGGATTTAGAATCCGTGCACTCGCCCCTATCCTACCAAATTTATTTAAATTCATTTTTTATACCTTTTTTTTTTTCAATTTCGATTTTGTTTTAACTTGTTTTAGTTTTTTTTTTTTTTTTTTAAATACCCAACCCGGCCCGAGTGGTTCATGGTTCACTCGGCCCAAGTGGTTCATGGTTCACCCAGTCCAAATGATTCATATGTAATTTAGAGTTCACTATTTAAGGGTTAGGGTTTAGAGTGCACCAATTTGAATAGGTGCACTTGGTGCACAAGAGACCCACTCTATTTTGTAAATTAATTTCAAGAATGAGCTATTCTATAATAATGACCAAATCTATACAATTAATACTTGGTCAACAAGAGATAAACATTCAAATTACTAGCTATTTAGTCTTAATACATACAAGTAAAAAAATTTGAAGGAACCTTTAATTGATCAAATCAAAATTTCTATTCATAATTCCTTTTTGGTGGATGTGGAATAGGGGATTTTAATTGATCCCGTCAATTCCGTTATGCTATCCCAAGAGAGCGCGGAGAAAGGCGATTTTATTTTTGAAAATGATTTTATTATGTATATTATATTTTTTAAAATTTAATAGTTAATCTTTAAAATTTAAACCTTATATGTTAACTATTTTAGAAGGATTAATTGGTTCCATAAAATAGTACATTTTTTAAAAATTTGATTGAACCTTTTGAAAGAAATAATAGTTTAGATTTAAAAAAACTTATTATCCAATATACAGTTCTAATTAATTTAATAGTTAATTTGGTCTACGTATAAGCACCATATGCACAATTTTTAAATGTATTTGTGTTATAATAGTTACGTTGATTTTTAAATTTTTATATGGTTGTTAAGATTTGACATGATTGGGAAGAGAGAATAAAGGGAATTCTTTAAGGTTGTTAAACTTGAATGAATTATTAGGTTGTTAAACAAAGACGAAATTCTAGGAGTTCGTTTAATTATTTTATTAATTTTTAGGAGATTGCTGAAATTTGTTTAATGATTGTGGCATAATTATCCAAATTATATCCTAGTATGCATCTTTATTCAAGATTAATTAGGTTGGATCTAAAATCTTAATAAGTTATACAAATACTAGTGATTGTAGCATGGCGTCGTTGAATATCAATTATCTCCCTGCACATGCACGCTCACTCGAATGGATTTCTTGGAGGAGAGTGGGCGGCCGAACTGCACCATTTTCTGCCTCTTTTGGAAAAGCAGCCACCACTTGTTGTTCAATTACTCCTAATGCAGTAGTAAAAAACAACAGGTCGCCTTGGCTGATGCTGCCAACAGGTCGGCCACGATTTGGGCATAACTACAATTACCGGACCAACACTATCTCCCCTTGTTATTATCCACGTCATCACACCACCAAAAACCATCTTTTCCCACCGCCTTTCTGCTTTACTCCTAATATGTCACCTTTCTATTGACATATTAGCTACGACCGTTTTTCTTTCTTTTTTTTTCTCAATCCACTTTAGTTAATCGTTTCTTCGCGCATGACCTCATTTCGATGTAACTGAATATGCTCTGATTTTGCTCTAAGATTTGTTTAATTGATGTTTTCACATTCTTATATAGTTCGTCCATTCATCGCGTTCCAGTTAAGGTGTATAACATATTCTTACTCAAATTTAATATCAAATTTAATTTTTATGGTATTATACTATATGCGACTCCAATAATCTTAAACACTTATATTAAATAAGTCATTCCTCCCACGCGGATTTTTGGTGACGCTTTCTTCATTTTGCAGTATTCTTTTTTCTTATAACTCGATATCATGCCATGACCATTCAATATTTCTGTTACTAAATTAAATAAAAAATATTGAATTAATCGAACTTTTCTTCATTACAAATCGAAATCGAAATTGAATGTAACATACATAAAATTGAGACTAACCAAAATCTAATTTTTTTTTGTTCGATTTTGGTATAAAGCCGAAAATTTGAAAGATTTTTTTATTTAAATTGAGTTTTTTTTTTCAAAAGTAAAAAAAATGTCCAAAAATTCATAAAGTTTAATTTTCAAATAAAAGAACATGGGCATATAATAAACAATAAAAAAAACCCAATTTATAGATTCTTTATATATAAAGTTTAATTTTCGATTTTTCGGTATTTTTACCTTAAAAATCGATATCGAATATTGAAAATTTTAAATTTCAAAACCAATTTAAAATTTTAAACAATGCTCACCCCTACTTTTGAGGGGAAAATTGTAAAGTTGGTTCCATAATAATTTTTCAGTAACAGATTTGGTCCCACGTTTTTTTTTTTGCAGAATTCATCTCGTTCGATTTTTATTTAGCAAGTTTTGGTCCCAAGAGAATTTTAAAAAACAATTTTGAACCCAAAAATTTATTCGTGCTTTGCTTGTAAAATCCTATGAGACTATTTTTGTTTTAAAAAATAATAATTAAAGAACTAAAATTTTTATGGGACTATATTTGCAATTTACCCATTTTGAGAGTATCTTTGACATGAATATGAACCGGTACACCGAATTCCTAATTAATTGTATATATACAGCGTAGCCTGGACGACTAAGTATCAGTCAGGCACATCACCAATTATTAGAGTACTTATCAATGGCTTTCTCCTCCTCCCTAACAACTTCACTAATGCCAATAATGCCGGCTACCTCGCTATCGTCTGCTCCTTTAATTTGTAATATTTCTCCCTGCCGCCGGTTATTTAATTCAATTACGATTCGACCAAAACCAATATCTGCAATTTCAATCGGATCAAGGATCTCCACCGTCGCACCTTGGCTGATGCTGCCACCAACCTTTAAAGGCGGCGACATGGTCTACAACTTGTTCAACTTCACAAACAAGAGACTCGTCTATTTCAACGCTCCAGAAGAAGCTGAATTCGGCGGTGATACAGACGGTCTTTCTTGCTCTGTTCCATAAGCGCACCCACGCCCTGTTTCTCTACAACCCTGTTTCCGGCACCACCATTGAGCTTCCCTCCATCCACACTTTATCGCTCAGAGATATCGGGTTGGGACCCATAGACATGCGGGTCACCAAAGTGATCATCTCCCACGACCAAAGCCGCGCCATGATGATATATGGGCCGGCTGACAGACTCGCCTTCTGCTGCCCCGGTCGAAGCACCGGGTGGACCCCACTCGGTGATCTTTTTTCAAGCAAAAAGTACTACAGGGCTTACTGTGATATTGTGTATTTCGCAAGAGACAAAATGCGACATGGAACAGTGGGATCTTCGTCTCTCTATGCCCGGAAAGCAGCTTAATTCGGTGTACCAGCTCGAGTTCGAACCCAACGAAAAATACCAACCAGCTTGGTGGTATGATATCACGACCAAAGAGAAAGAATACCAACCAGCTTGGTGGTATGATATCATGACCAAAGAGAAGGAGTTGATTAGTATCGAGGATGATGCGATCGAGAAAGAGACTTATGTTGTATTTGCTGAGCATTCCAATCAACTTTACGTCGTGTATCGCTACATAATGAAGCGAGGGGAGTACATGAAATATTCGACGAGCAGAGATGGGTTTCCAAAAAGGGATTGGGATGACAGTTACCCACACAAAACCATTGGCTTCTCTGTTTATAAAGTTACTCGTGTTGGAGTTGGATTAATGCTGAAACTCAGCTACATAGAGGAGGGTTCCAGCTTAGATAATTTGGTCATGTTTCTTGGGAGGAACCACTCGTTTGCACTACCGGCAAACGATTATCCTGATTTGAGACCCAATTCCATTTATTTTACAGATAACCCACGCCACACTCCAATCGATTGGCAAACTTATGGAGCCCATGATACTACCATTTACGATTATAATGGCAGAATCTTCCATCCTTTTGATTATCGGCCGGCTAATGATGTCTCAAGCATAAAGGGAATTGTGCCACCACTTGTTCAATCACTAGCCCAGATCGAAAAGTAGTCAACAAGCCGCCTTGGCTGATGCTGCCACCTTCCATGAACGGCACCGAATTGGTTTACGACTTGTACCGCCTGGCCGACGGCAAAGTAGTAAGTTTCAACAAGAGATGTGTATTCATTGCCGGACGATGAGGCCGAGTTTGTGGATCATTTGTCACAACACGTATTGTGACGGTGACAAGGCAAGCAAAATGTTTCTCTCAAATCCCATTTCCCACCGTCACATAAAGCTCCCATCCACGACGAGCCCCCGTTGCATGTCGAAAATGTCGTCATCTCCTCCCCTGACCCAGACGACATCAATTGCAAGCTAGCCTTCTGTTCCGAATCCAGACCATCCATGTGCCTGGTTGTTGCGGAAAACTCTGACGACCTCTACCAATTGCGCCGATTCACCGCGACGGTTCCCACGGCACGATTATCGAATTCCCGCGCCGCCTCCGTCTTACAAGACTACGCATTTCGATGTTTACAAATATGACAAGGGGTCGGGAGAGTGGGAGTACCTGGACCGTTACGGCTTGGATGGTATGCCGCTATACGTATGCAGAAACCATGGATTTGCGCTACCCGGAACTCAGACCCGACTCTGTTTACTTCACTGACGTTGAGAGTTTTCCAGACTTTGAGGATGTCGGCGGCGGCCACGATATAGGAATCTTCGATTACCGGAACAACACCATCTCTCCTTGCTATTTTCCATGTGATTATCACAGCTTAAACAAGGTTTTACCACCGCCCTTCTGGTTTACTCCTAATTATGACCACTGTTACGACAACATAGATGCCCAACTTTAATTTAATTCATTTACTCCTTTCCTTTATTCGATACAACTTTTCTTTTTTTGCAATAAACCTTTAATATTGATTGTTCCTTGATGAGCACTGAGCATGACCTCGTTTCGGATGTAACTCTAATATCATGTTTCAATTATGTTAATTTACCCAATATAATAAAAACAGTAACTTGTCAAATTTAAAGAAAAAGAGTTCTGATAATTTTTTATTATTATTACAAAGACTATAACAAATAATTAGAATAATTTAGTAAGACATGATATTTTTTTTATATAAAAATTTAAGCAAAACGAAATTCATCTCTAATTTTTTTCCAGTACATGCAAAAGCTCGGTGTGATACTCTCTGCAAGAAAAACTTATGAATTGTCGTGATTCTATTATTATTTCATTCAAGTACCTATATATCTAACATTCATGTATTTTCTATAAATATCTCTATTAATTAATAAATTATTAATTTATATTATTGATTATTCAATACCTCAATGAAATTTTACCATATGTATTAATTTAGAGAGGTTTTATCCTCTAATGCACGGATTCTTAAAAAATTAACGAAGATCGAGATCGAATTCGCGCAGGGGTATGCGAGGGTGGGATTCGGGTGATTCGAGACCGATTTCGCCACGTGGCTAATCCCAATTTTGTTTTATTTTTTTATTATCGGATACGCCAGATCTCGTTTTCGAGGATGAAGTATCGGATACGTATCGGAGTTTTTTTGTAAAATTTATTAAATTTTGGGGTTTTTTTTTTGTAAAAAATTAAAACTTACTAATAATTTGAAGGACACACTCTAAAACTTATTAACTATTAAAATTTATTAATCTTTTATTATGATTTATGACTTGTATAGGTTAATGATATTTGATTTAATTGTTGTTTTGTTACTTATGGGATGAATTCCTTGATATTAGTACTTGTGTTTTAAATACTTTTGATATTATTACATGTGTTATATATAATTGTTGTAATTTTTTTAATATTATTACAGGTGATATATATAATTAAATTAAAAAAATTGACGTATCCTGACCATATCGTGTCCTAAAAATTTGAAAATCTATTTAATCCTCGCAGAATTAATCAGATCGATTCTGCACTTCAAGACCAAGCACTCCGCGTGCAACACAGGTTTTATCTAATGGGATATTTCTAAAATAATGGGAACTCACGATTGTAATGCCAGACAGGCATTCCTCGGCATGGATCGCTGAGCAGGGGCGGCCCGGCCCAAATGGGTCAATAGTCACTCAATTCCATGTCTTAAAAATTTATTAAACCATAGTATATTTTTAATAGAGAAAACCATAAATTATTGGCGCCTCTTCTAACCCATACGGCTCAAGAAATGCTGAGACGAAGCGTTCAGTTTTTGCATCATCCCATTCCCATTCCCATTCCGAACCTCCAAACATTCGCATACATTCCAACAAACAGGCACTTGACAACCCAGCAACTAACAAAACCTGTTTCCCACCCTCCCAATTCCTTAATTCATGCATTACAAGAAATGTCCGTACATGGCCTGAACATGAAATTCAAAGACTATGATGCTCTTTTAAACGAATGTGTGAATCAAAAGTATTTTATAGGAGGCAAAAGGGTGCAAGCTCACATGATCAAGACTCGTTATCTTCCTCCTCTGTATCTCAGAACGAGGCTAATTGTTTTCTATTCAAAGTGTGAAGCTTTGAATGATGCAAGGATGGTGTTCGATGAAATGCCTGTAAGGAGCGTAGTGTCATGGACGGCCATGATTTCTGGATATACCAAAACTGGCTTTTATTCTGAAGCTCTAACTCTCTTTGTTCAGATGCTAAGATCAGGTATTCTTTTGGCACTTTAATCTGAAAGTTGCTTCCTTTGATTTTTGGGAATTCTAGAATCTTGAGTATATTTTAAATTATAGCGATTCACGTTTAGGCCAGGTGATCTTTTGTGGTAGTTTTCTTATTTGTAGATGCAATGTTAGATACCTGATATGTTTCAAGAGCTTATATTTTCTTGTGCTGCTTGTGTAACATGTAAGGGTTACAGGTACTGATGCGAACGAGTTCACATTTGCTACGGTAATCAACGCTTGCACGCGTGCTTTTGGTTTTGAGTATGGAATGCAAATTCACGCTCATATAGCTAAGAGTCCATTTGAATTCCACATATATGTTGGTAGTTCACTTCTTGACCTGTATGCCAAAGCTGGAAAAATCCGTGAAGCACGAATCATATTTGATGGTTTGCCAGAGAGAGACTCCATTTCTTGCACTGCTATTATTTCGGGCTATGCTCAGTTGGGACTTGATAAGGAGGCGCTTGATTTGTTCTGCACATTGCGGAGGGAAGGAATGGCTTCGAACTATGTTACTTACGCCAGTGTTTTAACCGCACTATCTGGGCTTGCTACATTTGAACATGGGAGACAAGTACACGGTCACGTTCTTAGATCTGAATACTCTCTTAATACGGTTCTTGAGAATTCTTTGATTGATATGTACTCAAAATGTGGAAACCTCGCTTATGCTAGGAGGATCTTTGATAGGATACCTGAAAGAACTGTTATATCTTGGAACGCAATGCTGGGAGGGTACTGCAAACATGGAATTGGAGAAGCCGTAGTTGAACTATACAATAAGATGACGGAAGAAAATAAGATCAATCCTGATAGCACGACTCTTTTAACTGTATTATCCGGGTGCAGTCATGGAGGAATGGAAGACGTGGGTCTCAAATTTTTCAATGAGATGGCTGTGAAATACGGGCTTGACCTAGGTATAGAGCACTATGGTTGTGTGGTTGACTTACTTGGGCGTGCTGGCCAGCTACAGAGGGCGTTGCAGTTCATAAAAGAGTTGCCTTTGGAACCAAATGCTGCTATCTGGAGTTCGCTTTTAGGTGCTTGCAGGGCTCACCAAAACGTTGAAATTGGGAAAATTGCTGGAGATCAGCTTCTCCAAATTGAGCCTGAAAATGCAGGGAATTATGTGATTCTTTGTAATTTATACGCATCTGAAGGAAGGTGGGATGAAGTTGGGAAAATGAGGGAGTTGATGAAGGAAAAGGATGTGCTGAAGGAGCCAGGAAAGAGCTGGATTGAGTTTGATCGAACTGTGTATACCTTTTATGCGAGTGATCAGTCTCATCCAAGAAAAGAAGAGGTATCGTCGAAACTAAGGGAAATATTGAATAGGATAAAGGCGGCCGGTTATGTTCCTGACGTGAGCTGTGTTCTTTTTGATGTGGATGAGGAGCAAAAGGAAAAAATATTGCTTGGTCACAGTGAGAAACTGGCTCTGGCTTTTGGAATGATGAATATATCTGAAGCAAAGCCTATACGGGTAATGAAGAATCTGCGGATTTGTGTGGATTGCCATGACTTTGCAAAGTTTGTATCCCGAGTTTATGGCAGGGAATTGCTCATTAGAGATAAGAGTAGGTTTCATCGTATTGTAAATGGAATGTGTTCATGTGGAGACTATTGGTAAATGGAAGTTATGGAACGTGTTCCTGTGAGATTATTGATAAATTTATTTTGTAGGATAAGCAATATGATATGTTTCTCCATATGTTAATATGTAAGTCAGTAATCAGCACATTGTCAATATTTTTTTGTGTTCGATTCATTAATCGATTCCCGTAACTTTTTTGGAATTAGGAACTAAGTAGGTTGGTTAGAGCACCACTACCTATGCCATGAGGTCATGAGTTCGAGTCACAATTTGTCCGATAAAAAAAAAAAAAAGGAACTAAGTAGGTTGGTTGTTTAAATGTATTTCTGATATTGTTGCTTTGTTTGATCATTGATGCTTTCAGTTCGTAAACTCACTACTAAAACTAAAAGGGGCTTGTTTTTCCGTCAATGAAACTAGTAAGGGGCTTGTTTGCAATTTCACTAAATTCGGTGGTTGAGTTGCCATTTCCCGAAATACCCACTACCAAACGACGTCGCTTAATTGAACCCCAATAAAAATACCTCAACAACGAGATCAATTTCTCTCTCAGAAATACAAATGGCGTCCTTCAAATCTGTGGCAGCCGCCGCAAACACCGTCCGGGCCCGATTAAACTCGTCCCTCCGGACCCGCGGCGGCGGAGGAAGCGGGCCGAGCAGATGGACCAGCCCGGGCCACGAGGATCAGCCCAAAGGCTTCGCTTTCAGCCGGACTCCGCCTCCGCCTGGTCAGTCGCGAAAGTGGGAGGATTGGGAGCTGCCTTGCTACGTCACTAGTTTTCTCACCATTGTTATTCTCGGAGTTGGCCTCAGCGCCAAGCCCGATCTGACGATCGAGACATGGGCCCATCACAAAGCTCTTGAACGACTCGAAGCGGAGGCGGCTGGATCTGATTGAAGAAATGAAGAAAGGTCAATTCGTTTTCTTTCCAGTTTTAAACTTGTGCAGTTAGCTGTTTCAAGGAATAATGTAATTTTGACCTGCTTATTGATTTGACTTTGCGAAATGGGACCCCGTTTGGGCTTTGAAATGTTGTTAATCAATTGGCATCCATGATGTCTGATTTTATAAATTCACTGATATAAATAATTGAATCTCTCACCATAAGGGCAATGGTGCATTTGATCCCCTGGAATTTCGTTTTATGTTTCGATTTTTGGCGTCTGTTTTCCTCTGGCATGGTGAATTTTTACATTTGCGGTTTGAGTAGATGGATGTTGTTAGCTTTCTGCCTATGAATTCACAAAGTATTGTTTATTTGAAATGCACACTGTGTTCTTATTGCAATGTTCAATGCTTAAGTTTTCTTTATGTGTGTTAGTAAGATAGGGAGCAATGACCTCATTTGTTTCTGGTTTTGATGGGATTTTTCTAAGAAAATGGTTGCTCCTATTGAAATTGTATCCCCCCTTATTATCATGATTTTTCATCGTTTTCATATTCATGGAATTTGTGATGGTGTAAAATAAATTGATAAGTAAGCATCCTCTTTGGCACGTTCTGAGTCTTCTGCAAATACATAGCTGCAAGAGCAAAGAATCTTATTTTGTTTTGTGAATTCATCAACTTGATGCTATGTTGTCCTAATGCAAGGCAAATATTCAGCCATATACTTAAGATATGCATTATCGTTGCTTAGCCAGTTGTGTACCCATTTGATTTGCCTTGCAAACTGTATGTCTAAATAATATGGCATATGGTGCCAACAATGAAGCAGCTACTTTTGAGTTCCTTAACATTTGATAGTATGACATATGATGCCTATCTATATATATGAATCCCAGTTAGTAATTTTTATGTAAAATTCATGCTTCATAGTTATAAGATTCCATTGGGGATCCAGATAATTGCATATACTGTTTACACAACTGCAGTTGTGGATATTGCTCGCTGACAAAGCTTATGTCATACAAAATTCCTTCTCATTTTGCTAAAGCAACAAACTTTTATGCTCATTGTAATGGTGCATATAGATATAGTTGACAGATGGGGTGGAGCACGTCCTATGCCCGGTGCATCCTATCGTGTGAGTGTGTGTGTGTGCATACTGCACCCGGTGCAATGCAATAGGTGCAGGATTTACCAAACTGTCCAATGCGACACTTACATGACCTGCATTTTGTTGTAATCGGGCATATAGATATAGTTAACACGAATCAAGATTGTTCGAATTACATGACCTGCATGCTTGGTTTTGCTGTTATGATGCATTGTTGTATGAGTTGGTACTTAGAAAATTGGGTACAGTGCTGCATTGTGTGTTGTATGATGAAATATCACAAATTTCCCTGCCCTGGTTTACTGGTTACAGAAAATGCAGCATGAGTCCTAGCATGCATGTTAAGAATCCTAAACATTGACATTAGGATGAACAAAGCAAGAAAAAGAATGGCTGTTTTTATTTCCAGTCAAGTCTTTAAATGTACATATTTTCAGGGTTGTTCAATTGTTTCCTTAAATTTCCTACAAAATTAACATGTTATTTGTTTTGTGTAGTGAGGAAAATGGTTTGGCATTTTAAATATATTTAGCCTCTGTTTGGAGTGAAGAATTTGAGATGAATGTTATTTAAATCCACTCAAATTATAATGGATTCAAATACACAAACCAAAATGTTTAAAATAAGAATGATAGATTTCGAATCAATATCATTCCAAACCACTTTCAACGAATTTGTTATGATCAGATTCTTCAATTCAGCAGCTCTATTCCCTCCCACTTTTCTTTTACCATACAAATGGAACCAAAGGAGGGTTTAATTGTTTGTATCACCTCAAGCTTTGTAACTTCCGAACTATATATATTTCAACATTTTTTTTATCTTTTAAATTATCACACTTTTTTTTTAATCTTTTAAATTATCAATTTCATAAATATGGTGTGAATTGATTCGTCAATTGACGTCTGTATATGAGGAAGTTGTTCGTAGTCGTATGAGTCAATGTCATCAACTCAGCACACGAGCCTTCAAAACTTGAACTCAACTTTACACGGGTCATAGGAGGCCAACAAAGATCACCCAGGAAAACGTCTATGCCTAATGTATACTGGTGTAAAACACAGATGCAAATCAAGAGTAAATTAGGATCTTTGATCATAATATTCACTCCAAACAAAACCATCGATATATAAAATCGGTCAGAGTAAATCTAACAAGTCATAGGACACTTCGTCTTTGCACAATCCAAGAATGAACAAACACAAAACTCAACTGAAATTCCAGGTTGAATTAATCGTGATAAGAATTCTCACATCCAGTACAATGGCACTGCACAACATGAGAAAAGCAAAGGCATAATAACAAAGAGAGCGTGTGTGAAACAGAGCGAGAGAGAAAGCAAGAGAACAAACTTACAAATTCCACGACAATGTTACTATTTCAAGCCAGCAAATAACAACTTACACACTGGACCCAAACCAAAGCAACACAGGACCCCAGAGTTGACGTAAATCACAACGATCCCCCTCCCTTCTATTGGCCCTAACCCAACCCAACATCAATTCCAGAGACCTGTAGAGACAATCAGCCCACTTACACGGATATTTAACGATAATGTAGCAGCATACTTGAACACACAAACTTTAGATCTTGTCGAGCTTGTCAGCTTTAACGAGTGGGTTTGCTTTAGCTATGGCGTCCTGCCCAGCCGTTCGGTAATCAAACTGGCACTCGTGCTTATCCGAGTAACGATGAACCGAGCAGAAGAGGTTCCCACACCTGCAACTGAATCCGGTTAAACCCACACGCTTCCGGCAAGTAATGCACCTGTTCGGGCCCTCCTTTGGCTTTGGGTCTGAACTCTGGCCCGAGATCAAACCCGGGGTTGGTTGAGAACTGATTTTTACTTCAACTGGTCCAGCTTCTACAGTGATCACATCAACATCCTTGTGATTGATGGTTGTGCTGCCATTAACGATGTTCTCGATGGAAGTTGCTGCGAGCTTGGCCTGGTGCTGTTTAAGTACCATGTCCTTGTGGCATTTGGAGCACATGTTCATGGTCGCAGCACTTCCGAAGAAGCCGCAGTTGTTGACGCAAAGAATGGGGCCTTCTGGAGCTTGGCAGCCAGTCTCTTTCGAAGACTCCATTTATGCAGGCAGCAGCAGCAGCAACTTACTGTAATTTACCAGGATAAGACTCAAATGTGAAAATTCAGCCAACACATTGTGCAAGCACTAAGACAAAAAATTACACATGACTGCACTCTAGGACCCAATCTCAAGCTTGACTCTCAGTATAAAGGTTAACAATCCCACCAATCAATTTTCTATCATACTTCTAAAAAATTTGGGGCAAAAGTTGGGTTTTGCTTGGAGGAGAGAAGATGTTGATGTATTTGAAATTAGGAATGAGACAGTCATAACCCATGGAGGCTAATTTGGGGCTATTCCAGTTTTTTCAAAGACAAACTGCTAAGAATATACTTCCCTAGTGCAGCCATTATAAGCATATTGTTTGACGATTTAATGCGTGCAAGCATCCAACTTTTCAAAAGTGTTCATGTACTTGATCATATAAAGTATGGTCCAAACGACAACATAATTTTTCATTGTAAAACTTAAAACCAGAAAAAAAAGGTCATTGTAGCATGTTTCGATCCGCACATTCAAAATTGTATTACTGAAAATCTACTGGTCATTACCAGGGTGAAATGAAAACTACTCTTTTTGGCTCATCTCAAAGGTTTATAAAAGGCTCTTCAATCTTATAACCCTGTCATCATGTAATTAACACAACAGCCTAAGTTGACACTTTAATACCATGCACGAAACAAGATTATCATAGAATGGATTAGAACATTAGATCACCACCTCCAAATTCATGTAAAGGCAACACAACAGCCAATGCTGACACTTAAATAGCATGGACAATAACATAAGATCACCACCTCCAAATTGCATAGCGGACATCTAAAGCTCATTACCAAGAAGAATTGGACCAAATCCGGAGAGGGACTTCCTTTAATTATGTCAAGACAACAGAACAGCCTTACTATTGACATCAATAGCATGCAGATATTCAAGCACTTTAGATGTCTAAAATATTGTGGTGATCCTTTTACCACTTTAATCACATAATTACTAAGAATCTCCATCTAAATAGTTAATCTTTAATAGGCAAATCGCAAAGATATGAGAGATTATATTCATAATAAAATAATTGAGGAAAAAGAGGCAAAAAATAAAGCTTCACAACTGAAGCACAAAAAAAACCAAATATTTCATCTTCCATAGAAACCCCTTTGATCCAAAGAACACAATTCTTATGAGAGAACAAGCCAACATACTCAGTTGTTTTCTCCACAAAACCCAAAAGTAATACTCCATAATAAAACCTTCAGAATTTCTAATTCTCAAAATTTCAAACCCATAACCTAAAAATTAAATATCTTACAAACCCTAGAAAACTTAACTCCACGGTAAAATTCAGAACTTAACAAACCTATTCTCAGTTTCACAAAAAGAATCGAACTCCTAAGGAAAATTGAAATTCAAATAGATAAAAAAAACGAAACGTATCAAAAACACAAACAAGATTTCACCTTTATCACAAGGGGCGTTCGGACGATCTTAAATTAGAAAAAATCGAACCAAAATTTCACATACGAATTTTCCTGACCCACAAGAAAAGCAACGGAAGGAAAGGGTTGGGGAGGAAGGCAAAAAGATTCAGTTTTTTCAAGAATCCAGATCACTGAATCTGAGTCAAATATCATGAAAAGTAAAAAATTAAACTGCAAGAAGAGTAAATAATACCTTAATCTAAGAGATAATTGGAGTAATTTGAGTGGTGAAGAGAGAAAGGGAGGAGGAGAGGTAGAGCAGACGCGAAGACAGAGAGACAGGAATTGAGCCTTGATTTTCAATTATGATTTATTTTATTGTTTTCCATTAAATATGTATATATACTTTTCAAGAAGAAAAAAGGAAAAGGTGACAACGAGGAATTAGAAAGAGAGTCGGCGGAATTACTGATATTGCCCTCACCAAACACGGTTACTACTGGATTAGTTTTGGCGTTTAATAATTTTTTTTTCAAGATTAGCCAATATTTTCAAGATTGTCATATATACTATCTTTCTATAAATAATACTTCAAAGGATTAGAAAACACAATACGCAAGAGATTTTCAATATTATATACGCAAGAGATTTTCAAAATATCGAATTGTTAGAATTTCTATGCATCACAAGTCACAACTTTATATATATACGCACGCGTATATAATACCTTTTTATTTTTGTTATTTCAGTTTTTTACAAATTTTCAATTATATTTTTCCTATTTCGTCATATTCTATAAAGTTTACTTAAGATAATTTGCCAATCAAAATTATATCACAAGATATTGACCATATATATCAAAGCTCGTACCAATCCAAAATTTTATATAAGATTCCGGCTTTATGTATAAATCATACGATTTGTGTTTATAACACTTTCATAATTCTTGTTTCAATATTTACTTCTCATTCATATTTCAATATTGTGAAGGATGACTTCTCCTTTTCTCATGCTTCCTTGTTCTTCTAATGAAGAAATTCATGATATTCGTCTCTATAGTCTCTATAGTCTTGAAGAGAAGAAACGATGCACAATAATCACGATTCCTCAAAGAAGTGTAAGTTTTGATACGTGTGTAGGATCGTCTCATGGATGGCTAGTTTTTCTCGACAAACAAGCGAATCCTCATCTCTTTAATCCTTTCACAAGAATTCAAATTCGTCTCCCTCCTTCAAACACCCTCAAATTTAATTCAAGTTTCTTTTATTCATCCACCAAAATCCACAAAGTTGCTATATTATTGTGAGGTATATTGGAGATTTTGTGAGGTTCGATGGAAAGGTCGTGCACGAAGGGGATACTCTTACTGACGATGCTGCAGAGCCATTGGTGTGTCCTTACAAGACGGTAGATTTTCATGTCTTCTCGATGGTGAAGGAAATGGGTGTATTAAAGTCGAAACTTTCAATGATTTCGCATTGTTTTTGGGTGGAAATCAATCTACGATGTTTTCAACGGTTAACCACCCGAAATTAGAAAGTAGTGCGATTTACTTCACTGACGATTATTTGGAAAGGATAGATGAAGATTTTATGTACGGAGGACATGACATTGGAATTTTCAAGCTTCGAGAAGGTACAATTCATCCCGTCCTTGATTTTGAAGAACATAAAATTGCACCACCACCCTTTTGGATAATTGATTAAATCTTCATGGCATATACGTCACCCATACTGTTTAATTATTTAGTATTATGAGTATTTTCTTTACTTGTAGGATTGAGATTTTTATTATATAATTGTGATATTTTTCTGTCTTAATTGTGTTATTTTATTATATAGGCTAATCATGTTTGTTTTGAATTTAATTATTTACTTCTTGCTTTAGTTTCTTATTAAAGTTGTGTGTGTACAATGTAAAATTAATTAACGGGAGTCCAACTATGTGTAAATAATTGACTAAAGTAAATATGACAATATATAATTCTAAGTACCCAAAATCATTGCCGAGCAAACATTAAAAAAAGACTTAATCGATATCTATATATAAGTATTTTTTTTCTTCCTTTAAAAAAAAAATAAGTATATTTTTTCCTTTATTTTTTATAATTTAAGGTAAAAATCAAATTTATTGATCTTTATTTCAATTTTGTTAAGATATGTCAATTTTTTTCCTCAAATCTTTTTATGTATCTATTCTCTTTATGTATTGTGGATTTTTTTTTCCTTGGGATAAATACCAAATCTACTGATCTTGATTTTAATTTTGGTAAGATGTGTCAAAAAAAATTCCTTTATTCTTTACAACTTAAGATACATACCATATTTATAGATCTTGATTTTAAATTTGTTCAGAACCCCCTTTTTTTTTGACCGGGGTTAAGAAAACTTAAAATACATCAATATTTTAATCATTATGTATTGACAATATAAAATTTTCAAATAAAAATAAAATTAGGATATGGTAAAGTGATTGCCTTTCAGAACTGGCTCAAATATCGAATGATTGGGAGTTATTGGTGTTTCACTTGTAAAATTAATTGATCATACACTAAGATAAGAATGGGCTTCTAAACCAAAATATTAATTGGCCCACTGGGCCTGTTCCCATGAATCTTGTCCTTATCTTTCAAAAACTCGTATGGAAATTTGGACATCCAACTTGTAGTAAGTTGTAACCCAATTGAAAATTAATAATTTTGTCACATTATTTGTCTTCCTATGTGAAGTTACGGTCCTTCTAAATAAGTAAGTGCCCGTCAAATAAATAAAAAATCTTAATATGTAAGTGCAACTGAGAAAGTATAAATTACTTATCTACTAAGGGAGAATCAACCTCCACCTCTCTAATTATTTTATTTCAAAATTTTCAATTTTTATAAAATTTATTTATGTATGACATTTTATATTATGCAATTTCTAATCTAAACTATTAATTTTATCAGAATAAATCTTGACTTTCCAACAAAATATTTTAGGATGAAAAAAATGCATGGATCTATTTATAGCTTTTTGATAAAAAAATAATACTAATATATTAATATTACATTACATGATTATTTTTATTTTAAATTGAATATGTCAAACATGTATAATAGCATGTGCCTGGTTATTGGAGTTCATATTGTTCCTTTTTTTTTTCCTTTTTAAGCGAGTTCATATAAATTAGAATTTCTTTAATTTAATAGACAGAAATTCAATTATTTCATGTTTTAATTGCAATTATTTAATTGCAAATCTAATTTAAAATTTTAGATAATTGTAAATAATTCATCACTTTTAAATATTGTTGCAAATGTAGCGTAATGTGTAATCCTCCTAGTGCATGAGACTGATGTGGCTAGTCGATGCGGCCAGCCGGCCACACCTTAATTCAGAAGACGTCATTTTGCATAATGGAAAGTCAAATAGGGTTGCCACGTAAAAAAAAAAGGCACAAATAGAATTGCCCATAAATTTAATTTACAGTAATATTAAAAGGTGATGATTTTATTTGCGACTAAGCGTTATATCATAAGTGAAGAAGTACTGTATGCATAAATAACTCTTATATTCATAATATGTTCAATATAATAAATTTACGCACAAAAATGTTAATCATATTAAATAAATATTGTGAACGGGTTCAACTAAATGATGTATGTAAATTTTATAAATCAAAATCGCCTTTTCTTGATAGAGTAGGTCTAGTGTGAAAATTTTCATATATGAAAATTTATAAAATTGTTCTAAATCAACAATATACACCCTAAACACTAAATAATTGACCATAAATTATGACCTATTCGGACTGAGTGAATCATAAATCTTTGGTACGAGTGAATCATTAACCGAATTTAATTTAATAAATTCATCAATTATGATTGATAAATTAAAGTTTTTTTATATACGAGACTTTGTGGACTTGATATGCATAGGTGTTATTTATTTTTATTTTCTTAACAATTGATGCTTTGGAATCGTACGAGGTGCTGTTGTGTGGACCATAAACGTCGGCTACCAATTTCCTTTTTTGTCTTTTGAACGTATAAAATAAATAAATCTAATGATTCACCCAGGGACAAGCGAACTTAATAATTTTAAATGTGGTATTACAATACAATTCATTTATATAATAAAAAGTTATTGAAAGAAGAATTCTGAAATTAAATAGTTATGTTTATAAATTTAAAATTCGTCGTGGTATCATATCAATCTACATTTTACTAGTGGGAATGATTGAGATTTAAAAAGAAGGTACCCAGTTGTAATGAAATGGCCCAACTTTTAATATTTTAATTAATCCCATCATCGATATAATTAGGTTAGTTAATAACATCAAGAAAGCGACAATATGAATAATAATACCCAACTATTACACAAAAGTTAATGTCAATCCAATCTTGTTAAATGAACTCTATTTTTATAATGTTATTGTTTAACATATAAAATGTCTAACCGTTAATAAATAAACATATATTTGGAAATATGATAAATATTTATTATAATTTTTGATTTAAGCCACATAATAAAAGTTGAAAATAATATATATTTTATCATCGATATCAAACATTTAAATTCTATTTTTTACAAATTCGATAAATTATTTCTCATCGATATTAAATTAAATAAATACTTTCAAAATTCAAAATCACGTTTTTATAATAGATTTTGTCACTACATTTTATAAAAACATTTTGTTTTTAATTGAAATATGCAATTTTTAATGCAAATTGAACATTTTAATATAAATAAATTGAACGTCTAAAAAATATATTTGAATAGCATATATGATGTACCTGATGTATATAAAATTTTGTTTTTATTTTTTTCCAAACAACCCCATTGTTTTGGTCAGTACATAATTCATAATTGAATCCTTCATATATATAAAACTCATGCAAAAAATCATACTACTGTTAGCACTAAGATCATTAGGTATACATTTTGGTGAAATTAGTATAGAGCTCAATAATTGATTTTTTATGAAACTAAACAATCAGACATTTTAGCATAACAACTGTCACTACTACAAAATTTTCAAATGCTACAAAATTTTCTAAATTATTTAATCCTTAAAGAGTAAGAATTATCTAAATTAACCTATCAATTTTTAAAATAATCTTTAAAAAAAATACCTACACAAATAATTCTCTAAACAAACATTATCTACGAGCAATTTATCTACACATTTGTAATTTTCGTAGGTAAATTTACCTACACAAATAATTTTTTAGGCAAATTTATATTTTCGTAAATAATTATATTTATAGTTTAAAAATAATTTATATAATTAGAAATTTTGTAAACAACTCTTAAGCATAGCGAAAACATATTAAAATATTAGTAGGCAATACACTATTCTTTTACTGGTTGTATCGAATAATTTTACCAATTAAGTTAGCATCCAAGAATTTAAACGTGTATAGATTGATGCTCAACATATTCACTCATTACATTTATGAATTTTCATGTTAAAAAATAAATCCTACCGACAGAGATTGAATTTCGAATATGGTAATATATTAATCTGATGGATAAGAACTACAGTTCACCGATGAACATTCCAGGGGCCTCCCACAGGATGGGTCCCACGAACAAAATTAAGCCAATTCGCAACAGTAAAAACTTTTATTTATTTATTTATTTTTCACTAGCTATTTCAAAAGAATGCAATAGCAACAGTAAGAAAATCATAATTATTTTGACGATTTAATTAACATTTGTCTTGGATTTAATTCTCGTGGAAAGTAAACGAATGTCAAATTATAAAATGCATTAAATAATAAGATTATGTAATTTTTATTTGACATGGAAATTTTAAATAATAATATTGCATATCTATCCTAGTATATAACTCGAAGACTCCATAGGAGTTGGATAATGTAGAATTTTCATTAAATAAACGTCGGGTTCTTCTAAACTCTTTCATATATATTAAATATTATTGTTATCATTATTTTCTCAACAACCGATTATTTTGATACACCCACTAATAAATATTAATAATGCATGGTGTTGGAATACTTGCATATACTTTAAATGGTTATTGAATTTGTTAAATGGTTATTAGTGTCAGTGGTGCGAGCGGTTTCTCTTTTTGTCGTAAAGTGCTTTTAACTCTTATCATTATTCATGACCTCATTAATTTTAATCTTTGTGGTAAATAAAATAAGGAAAATTTATTGTTTACATGCAGTTAAGAATGGTGTCATGTAATGATAAAATCCATTTAACATAACACTTGGGTAACACAGCGATTTTTGGTAAGGATAGTGACATTTTAACTGTATTTTTCATTGAAATAAAATTTTCACCAGTGTGAAAATGATTACTATTCCATGGTTCTGTAAACACAAGTAAACTTTACCTGTACTATATGTCATATACGGAGTATTTCATAATTTCTATCTATCATGACTTGAATGTACAAGGGAAAAATTAAATGAACATAAGAGCTCAATTAAAGTCTCTGTACTGTGTCAAATCGGGTTGTGTGTGAAAGAATTCAATGAGGGATAATCAAAGAAATTTAACAACATTCATTAAATTAACAACGGTGGCATAATAAACGCTTTACTTATCTAGTGTGTGTATATATAATATATATATACATCTACCACCAACACTAATATTTGCTGCGGTGTGTGCCATAATTGTATCACGTAACTCTACTGCATTCCCGAAAGAGTCAGAGTCTAATAATTACTTACAATAAATTCAAAATTCCAACTTTGATGGGGAGTTCTTCAGCTTGAAGCTACTCTGACAAAAAAAAAACACCCAAGATTTGTTTTTTTTTTGGTTTTGTGTTGCGTGTTGTGACGTAAAATCTCAAGTTACCTTGCTAACTAAATTTGTGGCGGGTGAGTATTAATTTTGTTGAATTTCTTACCTGAAAAGTGATTGACCCATCTGAAATCAATGTTGGGTTTTGATTGTTTTGAAGACAGGGGTTTTGAGAAGTAAAAAATGGAAGATTATGAAGTAATTGAGCAGATTGGAAGGGGTGCTTTTGGAGCTGCATTTCTAGTGCTCCATAAAACTGAGAACAAGTAAGAATTTCTGTATGTAGTTGACCTTTTTTTTCATAATGGATGTCCCCTGCAATCTGCATGCTTATTAAACATGTACACTTTGACTTTCTGCTGTTGTTGAAATTATGATGGATGATCCCATTATGTGAAATACTGGAAAATCAGAGAGAAATGTGAATACTAACTTATTGTTTTGTGGGCAGGAAGTATGTTGTAAAGAAAATTCGTGTCTCTAAGCAGACAGAAAAGTTGAAGCGTACGGCGCTTCAAGAGGTTATATATATTGAATGCTTAATTTCTTGGTTTATCAGTAAATTATGAAAACCAACTTTCTTCTCAATCTCATATTTCCTTCAGATGAACTTAATCTCGAAACTAAAGCATCCATACATCGTTGAATATAAAGATGCTTGGGTGGACAAGGTACTATATAATATATGTTAATCCTTAGAAATAAAGTTGGTATATACCTCGATTCTAAATTGAAAAATTTATTGCAGGCCAATTGCATATGCATTGTCACCAACTACTGTGAAGGTGGAGACATGTGAGTTCAAATATATTCACTACAAAACTTGAATCTTTACGAATTTTCTGTCTTCTTCTACTTATTAGTTTCAATTATGCAGGTCCGAGATTATAAGGAAGGCAAAAGGAACATATTTCTCCGAGGAGGTGATGTTTTGTTCAGATTTTCTTTCTTGTGATTGGATTGCTCATTATATGATCAACCAACTCACCGTAACTGCTGTTGTTTTCAGAAAATATGCAAGTGGCTTACTCAATTGTTATTGGCTCTCGACTATCTCCATTCTAATCGCGTCCTTCATAGGGATCTAAAGGTTCCATCTTTCAACTGCCTACTTACGAGTTATTACAATGGAGATGCCATTTATCCCTACTTACATGCATCTTTTTGTTTTCCTCCCAGTTATCTAACATATTTCTCACAAAGGAAAATGATATCCGTCTGGGTAAGAATGCAAGAGCAAGTCTTTTAAACTAGTATCAATTACTAAGTTTGTTCACTGTATATGTTGTACTTATAGGTGATTTTGGATTGGCAAAACTTCTTGATGAGGGAGCTCTTGCTTCGTCGGTATGAATAACTCAAACTTCATACACTTGTACCTTTGATTCTATACCATTTATAGCCTATCATCTGAATGAACAAACCATTCATAGTTGTTATAATCTCCTTCTTACATTTACTCAAAATGAGATAAATCTATGTGCCTCAAAACAGGTTGTTGGAACCCCCAATTATATGTGCCCGGAGCTTCTTGCAGATATTCCATATGGATATAAATCAGACATATGGTCAATAGGTAAAGTATTTAATCAAGAATTTTTCTAGTCTTGTTTTATTGTGTTTCTATATATTACTAAAGGAGCAACATTTCTTATCTCCAGGTTGCTGTATGTTTGAGATGGCAGCGCACCAACAGGCGTTTCGAGCTACTGTAAGCACATCAAAACATTCAATTTCTGAAATGCTGTAATATAGTGTTGATTCTGAGTATAATGTTGTTGCTAATATTAGAATGAAATAAATAGGATATGGCTGGACTAATCAACAAGATAAACAGATCTTTGATCTCTCCACTTCCTATTGTTTACTCTTCCACTCTGTAAGTCCTTCAAATTGGCAAACAAGTGTTATTAAAATTACGAAGCTATGTAACGACGTATAATGGCTTGTGATGTTTTCAGAAAACAGATGATTAAGACCATGCTGAGGAAAAGTCCACAACACAGGCCAACAGTGAGTTTTTAACCCCCCTCAGAAGTAGTATTTGTGTCCTAAAAATGCTAATCCAGCATTTTTGCTTTGTCTTAGGCTGCGGAGCTGTTAAGGCACCCACATTTGCATCCGTTCCTCCTTCGTTGTCACAATCCATCAGCCGTATTCCTTCCTGTGAAATCTCCCTCCCCCAACAAGACGAAATCATCGCCTAGCAGTTGCAGTCCTAGGATAGGCCACAAGGGGAGAGAGGCCAAACTGAAGCAGAGGGATCTCCTCCCTTTGTTTGATGAAAACACGTACACGCAGTATCCCGATTTGCTGGAGGGTATTGCATTTATGGATGACAGATTGGAGACCAAGCGAGTCGACCCCACCAGCTATTCCGGAAAGATTTCTCATGACAGTGAAGATTCAAAAAGTGGGGGCACAAGCTGTGAGGCAACTGATTGCAGCGTAGCTGATCACGACTCTTTATCGCTTAAAGAGATTCCATCACAAGTTAAAAAACAAGAGGAGCATTCTCCGAAGAAACTGGAAAAAGTGGATGAAACTGCGGAAGTAGAGCCTCCAACCAAGTCAGGGAAAGTTGAGGATGAAGATATACTGCTTAAAAATGGATCATCATTGGATGATTTACGATTACATGAACCAGATATCGGTGTAGGCGATCAAAGAAAGGGTGAAGGTGAAGTCCAGGGGGTGCAGAGAGCCGATGCTTTAGAGTCATTGCTTGAGGTATGCGCGAGGCTGCTCCAACAGGACAAACTTAGAGAGCTATCTGGCATGCTTAAACCGTTCGGGGAAGACACCGTTTCTTCGAGAGAAACAGCAATCTGGCTTACAAAAAGCCTCATGGATGCACATGACTTGGCCAGGGAATCCTGATTTCAGTATAGCATTGGATCTGATCATTGGAGTTTCTTTTATGAAAGTGTGTGTTTGTTGATTTTCTTTTTGTGTAGTTCATTTGCCAACAAGAGTGATATTTTTGCTTAAATTGTGAGGATTTGAATTATGTTTTTCCTTTTTCCTCAAATAGGATCACATTCTTCCGACTACAACTGCTACTTTTCATATCATAATCGTTGATATGCCATGCTATATAGCTGTGTACGTGTCCACTTTCATGATATAATATTTCTAGTAATATAGATTCAAAAAAAGGGACAGTGAATTTGAAAAAAAAATTATAATTGGTACAAGTAACTCAAATAAGAGTTAAGAAGTATTAAGTTGAGAGTTTAACGTTGAGGCGTATATTTATTGTACTCTCCTCTATTAATACTACTTTGTCCTATTATAGTTTTTTTTTTTTTTCTCGATTCAAATTGAAATTTTGAAATCTCAAATTAATTGGTTTTTAATTTTCAAATTTTAATGCAATTGCACCTTAAATGAAAACCTATTACTTTAATTGCTCGTACAAAAATTCTTTATTAACTATCTCACTTATCTAGAATGATGTTTTTATTTATCTGTCATTTTGCTAACGAATATAAATGCAGATTTACAATTCTTTTTCTAATATTACTGTAATAAGAACCGTTAGGATACATTTTAATTATGTCTATATAAATAAATAGACAAATAATACACCATTTTTTATAATAATACTAATAATACAACACCTATTCTCAAATCTAATACTCCATTAGAAATGAAATAAAATGAAGCCGTTAGAAGAAAAACAGAATTGGTAGGCAGACAAAAAAAGCAGAAAAAGTAGGCACGTGGCTTAACGTGTGACCCACCCATATCATACGACGCCGTTGTGGACATCTCACAATCTCTGTCACCAGCTGTCACTTTAGCTTTTTCACGCTCTATAAATTCAAACAACCGCCTTCCTAATTTCACATACAAAGGCACAAACCTCCTCTCTCTCTTCATACAATTCTCCTGCATTTCTTTTGTTCCTTCCGCAACAATGGCTCAAGTTAGCATCGCCAAGGCCTCCGCAGTGCTATCCTACGCACTCGTTGCGCTCTCTGCATTCGCCGCCGTGGCCTTCTCTCAGGCTCCGGCGCCTTCTCCCGACGCCGGAGATGCCTTCTCTTTGCCGATATCCGGCGCGGTGGTCGGCGCCTCGCTTCTCTTCTCCGCCTTTGCTCTCTTGAGGCACTGAATTCAGTATTCCAACTATTATATTATTATTATTGTGGTGTGGATTTTTATTTTATTTTTTATATGTAGCTAATTAAAGAGATTGTTATGGTCGGGTGCTATATTCTTTTGCATTTCTATCTATTTTTATGAGAATAATAAGTTGAGGATTTTTATTATTATCTGGCGTTGTCTACTTTCAATTTTGAGAAATTATTGATACGTTTTGTGGTCCGCGATGAATGTTCATTTATGTCAAATATTTGTTGTTACTGGAATTCTTTAACGACTTCATAAGATTCCTCAATTATATATGTTCAATATGGATGATATTAGTTTATAAATAATTTGTATTTCTTTTCATATTGAAAATGGATTTTTGTATTTTTAAGGTTTTAATTAATTTACATATAAAAATCAGCCCAGTAATCTCAATCTACATCGTTTAAATTTACTTCCAACGGCTATATATAGTCAAACTATGGGGCGTTTCAAAGCCTAAATCTACGGAAGTATCCTACAAAGGTCTAACAATTATTAAATGTCATGTTTTAAAAGATGTACTACTACTATTAATTTTCATGAACATGATTAAAATAATGTGCACCCAAGTGTTATTTTATTGAACATATATCAATGTAACAACACACAATTCATTAGGCCCAAATTACATCTAAACTCCATAACACTAAAATTATATCCATGTTCAACTATTTCACAAAAATGCTTTCAAACCCCCTCACTGTTACACTCCATATAACATTATTTTAATTTGTTGAAGAACTGCATTTTAGAAAATTGAAAAGAAATATAACAGAATTATTGTACTCATAAAAAATTCTTGAATTTATCAAAATACAAACATGAGAAGGTCATCATTTCCTAAAATTAGTCCGAGCGGTGATATAATAAAAAATTCTTGAATTTATCAAAATACGAACATGAGAAGATCATCATTTTTTAAATTAAACCGAACGATGATATGATAATATATACTCCCTCCGTCCCAAGATGATTGCAACACACAAATTGGACCACAAACCAAGTAAAGTGGAATAAAGTGGATTTGAGTGGAATAAAATAAGGGTGTTGCGAGTGTATTAATATTATATTTGTTTCTATTTTGGAAGTGTTGCAGTAATATTGAAACGTCCAAATACGACAAGTGTTGCAGTAATCACGGGACGGATGGAGTATATATATTTTTTTAATTTATCAAATTACGAACATGAGAAGGTCATCATTTTCTAAAATTAGACACAGGGAAGTCCAAATACAAGATACAAAGCAAATATATTGGTAAATAATGAAAATGGTACATAAAATCCAACGGCCACAAGTTGGAATCTAATTCTGAAATTAAGCACCGGTAGAAATTAGAATGACCCCACATATAACATGGGTGAGGTAGGGCAGCACATTGCTGGTGCCGACCACGTTTGTGACCTAAGATTCACTGGTAATGAGGCCCACGATCTCAATCTGTGGTCTCCATGTTACTGTCTTTCCTTGTAAATTAATAGGCGCAGCTATTTTTGTTACATGAAAGAAATTAAAGGTGAGTAAGCTATTCAGTTTAAAATCCCCTGTTTTATTTCATCAATCTGTATATGGTTATGTACAGTTGTATACTGTTTTCACTATAAAAATCAAGAACATGCAAATGTTTTATTTCATCAATACTTGTCTATGCAACTACCAGAATCAAGAACATGCAAGTGTAAAAAGGTCATAGAGCAAAAGCAACAATTAATATGCAAGCAGTTTAGTGACATGACTGCAGGATAGAATAAAGATGCAATTTTTAATAATAACACTAGCATCAGTTATGAACGGATGAGCTCAAAGTGAAGATAATTTGTAGAGAAACATGGTTATATTACTTCAAAAACCAAACCAGATAATACAGTACAAAACCTTGTGTAAAAAACATAAAATAACATTGCATTATTAAACTATGATGATGACTAACCAAGGAAGGATAAATGACATTAAGCACAAAATGTGGCATAATTCATTGGTTAAGAGTTCAAAACTAAACCTCACACCTACTCAGCTTCAGCATCTTTGTGTTTCTTTTTCTTCTTCTTCTCGCTTTTACTTGCTTTATCATCATTTTCAGCAGAAACAGAGTTACCATTTTCTTCAGTCTCGTGCTTGTTCTTTTTCTTCTTCTTTTTCTCGGACTTTTCATCTTCTGGTGAGGGAGGTTCATCAGTAACTTTATCCATCTTTTTCTTCTTCTCCTTCGTTTTCTCACCATCAGAAGATGCAGCTTCATCAACGCCGTCTTTCTTCTTTTTCGTTTTCTTCTCTTTCTTCTCCCCATTTGCATCTACATTTTCTTCCACTGGCTTAGCTTCATATACCTTAGCTTTCTTAACAAGAGCCTCAGGTGTAGAACCACCATCGGCTACATCTAATTTACGCTTATGCCCTTTGTCTCCATCATCTTCCCCATCCTTCTTCTTCTTCTTCTTTTTCTCCTTAACCTCCAAAACAGAACCCTCTACATTCTCTGCTTTCAATGTCTGTGGCTCAGTAGCTGCAGCAGCACTAGCCACCGCAGAATCTCCTCCAGTCACATTCCTCGCCCACTCAGCAGGCGTATTCTCAGTCGGCTTCCCATGTTTATCCAACTTCCCCTCAGCAATAAGCTTCTTCTTCATCGATGCCCTAGGCCCCAACCCCCATTTCCTAGGATACGTATCCCTATCCATCACCACCCTCTTAATCTTAGCAACCTTTCCATGATCACAAGTAGCCATCACTGCAGTAGTCATCTCTGCAATACCCAGTGCAATCGCCTCCCCCTTTGTCGTCATCAACACAATCTCCTCCCCAACTTCTATATCATTTTCAAACCTCAACAGCCCCGGGATCATCAACTTCGCCCCATAACAAATAGCATTCACCGCTGAATCCTTCACAACAAGCCTCTTATAACTAGTCAAAACAACCTCCAATGGCATAATCACCCTCCTCAGATAACTCTCATCTCTATAATTATCATAAACCCACTGCCCATCCATCACATCATGCATAGTAACCATATTATCTTTCTCACCCAAAATCCCAGACCGCACCCTCCTCAATTCCTGCATATGCCCTCCCACACCTAACAAAAGTCCTAAATGCACACACAAAGTCCTAACATACGTACCCGCCTCACAAGAAATCCAAAAAACAACTAAATGCTTTTCAGCATCAAACTCAAGTAGCTTACTTTCATAAATAGTTCTAATCCTAAGCTGCCTTTTCACAGCAGAAATCAAAGGTGGCCGTTGAAAAACGGCACCTGTTAAAGTTTCAAGGGCCCTAGCAACTTTAGCAACATCACCTACTTTAGAATGCAACCTAGCAACACAAACGTACTCTTTACCTGCACCCTGCTGCGATTTCACTAAACGCGTGGCGCGGTCAATGCACACGATCAAGTTACCCGTGACCTTTGGGTCGAGAGTACCCGAATGCCCTGTTTTCTCCACTCGCAAAATGCGCTTAATCCATGCCACAACTTCATGTGAAGAAGGGTTTGCAGGTTTATCGAGATTCATAATCCCGTATTTGATGTATTCCGCCAGCGGACGTTTCAGGGGAGAGTAACCGGCGGGAATAGGGGTGTAGTGCCCGGTTCGCACATTCAATTTGTCGTAATTTTTTAGAAGAATCGGCCATTGAGAGGTATCAACAGGAGGGGTATAACTCTGAGGCTTTATCTGGAAATCGACGGCGTCGATTTTAGTGTCTTCTTCGGGTTTGCTTTTCTCCTTCTTCGATTTTCCGGAGTGCTGGAGCTTAACGTCGGTCATTTTGGTGACCAACAGTTGCTAGGGTTAAAAAATTCAGCAGAAAATTTGAGAAATTGGGTTTTATTTGGAGGCGGGGAGATTGATTATGGAAACGCTAGGGTTTAGGGTTTTGATGCTGGTGCGGAAAACCATGTTCTGTATTAAGGTGCATACGTGGACATGTGCAGTGGGCTTTCACCTTATCAGAAGCCCATTAATGGGGCGTTAAATTTAATATTGGGCCGATGGAAAATTTCCGGCCCATTTAATTAATTAAAAAGAGGAGGTTGGATTAAGTTGATTTATACTCTTTCTTTCTCTTGTGAAGATTCTATTTTTCACTGTCAAATTTCTATTGACAAATAGTTCTCTTTTCTCTACCGTCTCGAATTGGAAGCACTACTATTTGGAGACGCCGGCGAGGTTGATAGAATTCAAGAAGAGTAAAAAAATGCAAGAAAAAAGGAGTCTTGTTGCTGAACTTTTTGAAATCCTTCAAGAAACCCCATTGATGATAGTCTGAGTTCCTGGTGTATGGGCGACAACTAATTTGTCAGGTAATAGGAAATATTGAAACCCATATTCGAAACTCTGATGTCTTTTGTGCCTCCTTGATTCAACTCTTATATTTTCTAACTGGTTGATCTTATTTCATGTTCAATCTGATGTTCTTTTATATATTCCTGGATTAGGATTAGTGGAGTTGAAACCTTAATCTTTATTCGATAGAGGGATCAATTTTTCTTTTTTTTTTTACAGATAGTTTATGGAGTTAAGGGCTTTTTTTTCTTTTAATCGTTGCTGGAAGAGGGAAATTAAATTGCTAAAAGAAAATCTTGCAGCACATTGTACTAATTGGATTTTGCCTAGTTTTCTTGATTTTGGATAACTTGTTTCAAAAGGCCATTGCTTTTCCGGCCGTGGGAATGTTGTTTAATGCTCTTTTTGGTGTTTATTAGTTGAGCAGGAAAAAAGAAGAAAATAAGTATGAGCCAACAACCATCAGTGGTTTTGGCTACTGCAAGCTATGATCACACCATTCGGTTCTGGGAGGCGAAAAGTGGACGCTGCTATCGGACTATCCAGTACCCAGAATCTGTATGCCTCGGAAGTTCTCAGCTTTATTATTGTGTGGATTTGAATATTTGAATATGCGTGTTGAAGCTGGTAATGTTGTAAAATCTTGAGTCAAAGCCTTTTATTCCTAAAGGGGAAAAAAGAATGAAAGAGAATGCATGTGTAGGTAGGGAATGTTCACTGGCTTTTGTTAAAGTTATGTGTTATACCTGAACCCCAAGTAGCCTTTTAAGCACAAAGCTGTTTGCATTGCACCTACGTTTACAGAAATGGAATACATATCTCTATAGTGCTACACATTAAACACAATTTCTCCTTATTAGAAAACGTGTATACATAATTGGCATTTAAGGCCTATAATTGAAAAGGGTATGCAGTAAAGAATTGTGTATTTATTTAATATAGTTTTCACATCAAATCTTTAGAGAGAGTGGCACGATGGCCGAAGTCACATGCCACTTCAGAGTTCTCTGATGATATGAACGACATATATTCATTTTATAATGTTCTCACAGAGGAAGGAGGAAGGAGAAGTATAAAGATTTGTTGTAGAATCTGATGGATCCATTTTCTTCTGGCAGCAAGTAAACAGGCTCGAGATAACCCCTGATAAGCGCTTCCTTGCTGCAGCTGGAAATCCTCATATTCGACTGTTCGATGTCAATTCAAACAGCGCTCAGCCAGTAAAGTTCATAACTTTAAACTCTAAAGTATTCGTGTTCATAACTTTATTGTCTCTCCTTTAAGAAGGATTAAACTCTTAATAGTGTTTTCAGCATAATTAGCTCTATTTATTCTTTTATGTCAGGTGATGAGCTATGATTCACATACTAATAATGTAATGGCTGTTGGATTCCAATGTGATGGAAATTGGATGTACTCAGGATCTGAAGATGGCACTGTAAAAATCTGGGACTTGAGGTACATATAGTTCACAAAACTGGGAAT
Organism: Stenogyne calaminthoides; assembly: GCA_037126765.1. NCBI lineage: Eukaryota > Viridiplantae > Streptophyta > Magnoliopsida > Lamiales > Lamiaceae > Stenogyne > Stenogyne calaminthoides. Next base: position 215,453 of record JBBCBC010000082.1, read on the forward strand.
CTATCCTTCAATTGTTGTTCTCTGGGTAACATTTGATTCTGATTTCAATGTACTTTACGTTTTGAATGGCTTAGAGCACCAGGTTGCCAGAGGGAATATGAAAGTAGGGCGGCAGTTAATACTGTTGTTTTGCACCCAAATCAGGTCAGATGAGTTCTAATTCCTTTCTTTTGTCATAATTCCTGTACTAATTGCAAATCTCAATCCTTCCTAAACATGTTTATATTCGCAAAGGATCTAAATCCCCTTACATGATAATTATCTTTTTATGGTGGTGATTTACAGACTGAACTGATATCCGGTGACCAAAACGGTAATATCCGTGTGTGGGATCTGACAGCAAATTCTTGCAGTTGTGAGTTGGTAAGAAGCTAGCTCTTCTCTCCTTTTATGTTAGCCCCTTTCTGGGCTCTTTTGTGTAATGTGTGAATGCTACCTGGATAATAGTAAGCTGTTGCAGTGTCTGATTTATCCATTCTTGAGGTTTAGACACCGAATCCCTCAGTATAAAGAACGTGAATTAGTGAGATCATTTGTACGTATGTACATTGCACATTCAATTTATATAACTAATCTTCAAACCAGGTCCCAGAAGTGGATACAGCAGTACGGTCTTTGACTGTAATGTGGGATGGAAGCTTGGTGGTTGCAGCAAATAATCGTGGGACATGCTATGTATGGCGTTTATTGCGAGGGAACCAGGTCAGAACATACATGAATTAGTTTGCCTTTTTGTTTGTAGGATTGATAGTTTGTAGTAATAAATTCATTATGCTATGCAGACTATGACAAACTTCGAGCCCCTTCATAAACTACAAGCTCATGATGGATATATTCTTAAATGTCTGCTTTCTCCAGAGTTATGCGAACCTAACCGGTTAGGATCAATCTTATTTCCTAAATTTGGTTTTTTTATTTTCATTTTGTTGCAAGCATTGTGTTTGTATTGAGAAGGTTTTGATTTTATGTTGAAAAATTATCCTTTCCAGGTACCTAGCCACTGCATCATCTGACCATACTGTCAAAATATGGAATGTGGATGGTTTTACTTTAGAGAAAACACTAGTAGGTACGTATTTGACCCTTTCAAGCAGGCATCAATGGAATTTGCTTTCTCTGAATCATGCATATATATCATCATCAACATCAAGCTCTGACATATATTTATTGATGTGTCATTTTAGGTCATCAGCGCTGGGTTTGGGACTGTGTGTTCTCTGTTGATGGTGCTTTTCTGATCACAGGTATGGTATTTTATAAGTATCTTAATGTGTGTTTGGAAACTCTACTAACAACTTTCAGAATCACCTTTTTTTCAAAAACTGTAAGGAGTAGCTTTTGTAAAAAGTTGATTCTGGTCCTTTTGTTGAGTTTGTGAATACCACCATAGTTATCTAGAGTCTTGTTTTTGCCAGTGGCATGGGACTACTTATTCATAGGCAAAATATTGAACAATAACTCAATAAGACTATCAATGCTTTACGGATTAGTGTGTTTGGTAAATAAATATGAACATGATAGAAAATGTGGGTTGCAAAATTGGAAATGTTGAGACGGATGTGTAGATACACTAAATTTTGTAGAGTGAGACAATTGAGTATCGAATGTAGTAGACAAAAAGGTGGGTGTAGTCCTAATATATGAGAAATTTGAGAAACACGTGTAATATGACATGGATATGTGCATGGGGGAACCGTCAGATGCCTTGACGGATAAAGAGTATAAAAATGTACGTGTAATTTATTTAATTATTAATGAAAGCATGTTTCTTTAACCGAATACAATGGCGAGATATGATCATTATAAACAACCCACTAAGAAAAAGACTCTGTTTTGTTTGTTGTTTCATTGAGTTACGCCATGACTAATTTCACTCCTAAACAATATCAAAAGGCTAGTTTTGTGTTGCACCCAACGACATTAATGAAACGTTCTGAGCCCGACTTCTAATTTGAATTGCAGCATCTTCGGATTCAACTGCAAGATTATGGTCTATGGGGACCGGTGAGGAAATCAAAGTGTACAGAGGCCATCAAAAGGCAACCGTCTGTTGTGCTCTTCATGATGGCACTGAACCTTCATGCTAATCATTTTGCTTTAAGCGTTTTTATGCATTTCCTTGACTAAATGTTTGCACAACTCACTGGTTCAGGATTCTTTTGATTTAAAAGTGAATAATATTCTACTCTTTTGGGAGGACAAGGTTGAGTGTCTCATCAGTCATCATAGTAAGAGTTGGTTTCTATGGTACTGTAAATATGGAACCGTGCCTGGAGAAGTGAATGTAATTGTTTTATTACTGTGAAATATTATAATTTTAAAAATTATATTAAATTGAAAAATATTGTATAACATTCAATTGGGACTGGGAGGGAGGATGGTATTGAGAACTTGAGTGGTACTATAATATTTTAGAGTAAATGTATCTTAAATTTTGAGATATAAGAATTTATTCCAAAAGCTGCACCACAAACGATGGTTACAAAATTAAACAAAAAAGGAAGATCTTATTTGTTATCAAAATTAAACAAAAAAGGAAGATCTTATTTGTTATCAAAGTTGAGCAACAAAAGTTTTCGGGTATAAGAATACATTCATCCAAGCCCAGTAGAAATCAAAACTTCATTCGACTAACATACTTGCTTTTCACATAGGTTGGTTAATGCACATCCCACCCACTCAAAGCATTAATACAATTACAGCAATTTTTGAACAAGTCGATTTCCAGGCATCTGAGTCATAGCAAGTTCTCAATAGAGATAGGGGGAAAAAAAACATTGCTCTTGTATAACAAAAAGGAATATACTCCCACTTCATAGCAAAACTGTAATGCCAAGTCGCCAATTGCTAGACACGATCACCTCCGAACAGGTGGCACAGCACCCCTACCAGGTGGGGCTCCACGACCAGCAGCCTGAGCCTGTTATCGGAAATATTAAATAAAAGGGAATTCACCACCAAAGTGACATTTAGAGAATGAGAGAGAGAATCTCTTTTGTGGGGTTCTATACTTATCATTCCCTACCAGCACAGCACAACGATGGCACCATCATCAACAGGAACAAGTTTGACATTCAACATAGACTCAATGCTAAGGGACAATTATAAACAGAAACAAATTTGACATCCAATGGAAACTCAATGCTAAGGGACCTTTTGTTACGGACTTATCATGCTGATTAACACGTGGGCAAATATATTTTTTTAACACTAACATCAAATGCTGATTTCACATTAGATGTCATTAACTAAAACAGGGGAAAGAGTTAAGAGCTTACTCTGGCTCGCATTGCAACAGCACGTCCACGTCCTACTCCAAGTGATGAACCCTTGCCCTGCACAATTTATAACGCAATTGAATGATCAATGAAATCAAGAGCAGTAAAGCCAAAAAGAAGAAATGAACTTAGGTGCAACAATTTGGTACCTTAATTCTAGATTCCAAACGCTTAAACATGGGAGCATTCTTAAGCATGTCCGGGATTACCATGAACCTGGTAAAATCCAGCATTAATAACATTCTAACTAAATTGGTGTAAAGATACAACTCATAATAGGATAATGAGTACACACCTGACTTTGCTGCCTCTAATGAAAACATGCTCAAGTAGAGACACCTTCCCATCCTGAAATATAGTTGATTAATATAAATATTGCAAAGTAAAATGAAATAACTTGGTCATTACCATTAAAGAAGAAAGACGGATATTCAAGTAGGACACTCTGTTCTTGTCCATCACCACACTCGGTCACGTAGACAAGGATCTACATAAATTAATATTGCTATCACTTGACTTGCATTTAGCCATAACCAAATCGAGAATACTAACTCCTATTCACATCACTGGATGTAGCAAAGGATCATTAATTCGCCCTTCAGTCTAACAACTACTCGTATAATTATTCTAAGATCACGCAGCATTGAAAGAGGGATCAACAAAAGAATGATTAGCCACTTCAAATTTTCTTCATCAGTCTTTAAATGTTTAACGAAGAAGATGCAACATCCCAACAAGTTAACAACAACAACCACAAACACACGACATTCGACCCTAAATTACATAATTGCTAACATGCAGTTCCTTCCTGGGGTTAATACATAAACCACAATAGTGAAAACTAAACTCAAATTTTAAAAGAAATAAAACGAACGAATTCTTCAACGACATTACAGAATTGCCACGATACAGTTCATTCCCGGGGTTTAATATCTACTAGGGTTTAACAAGTTTATCACAACCACAATCATTAAAAATAGAGATTCTACAAAACCCTTTAAACAGCATTACAGCGTTCCATAAACAAGAAAACAGGATTGTAGAATTAATATACCTTAGCTGTATAAGTGATATTCTCCAACTGGCAATTCCAGTTATCCTCGCACTCGATCATGCTTCCGCGGTAGAGCTCGCCGCTCTTGAGCTCCACCGTAACTATGTGGCCCGACGCCTCGTGCAGCAGCTTCACCGGAATCCCTAAGCTCCGACTCATAATTTACTCCTTCTCACAACAAAGTAACAATTTCCTTCACACTATATTTCAACAATGTAGATTAAGCCCCTAAAAACTCGACGATTCCCCAAGAAACGAGAGATATTGACACGGTTTCGACTGTTGTCACACACAAACACTCGAATTAGGGCAACGGACTTTTAAAAGTCGGACATATTTATATATATATATATATTTATTTTTTTTATTTTATCAGGAGCATATTTATATTATATTCAATAGAAATTCTCCTATAGGCTTTAAAGTATTTTCGATGTCTCTTCAAAAAAATAAAAGTGGCAAGTTTGCAACTATAAATACCTAAATTATCATTATGATTGCTTATAATTTACAATTTAAATCATTCGGCCCCTTTACAACTATAAATACCTAAATTGTCATATATATTATATATGATCGCTTATTTGTATGCATTCTTCTTTTACACTTTTTTGTTCAAAAGAGTTATATTTGTATTAATGTATATGTGATATACACTTGGTTTATTAAAAAAAAAAAAGTAGTAATTCCGTAAGTTGAAAGAAGCAAACGATGCAGTTTGATATTCGAGAAGTTAATTTATGCACAAAACTCTATCCCACTTCTCTTTTTTCTCCTTTATATATCTCAAGTATTAAACTTCATCCAACTAATCCTCAGATCAATTTAAGCAGGGGTAAAAGTTTCAGAACATGATGCGGGAGAAGTCGAGAATAACAAAACCATATCTCCCATTGACTGCAAAATTTCTGTAGCAGTATCTAATCTTGCTACTCCAAAACAATTTACCACAACAAGGTATCCAAAGCGAAACGTAAAACAGAATCCGCGATCGAATGTTTCTTTGCCTAAATCATAACAGCATCAATGAATTGTTAAGCGTACACCCAATTCTCCATTAAATAGAAAAAAATCAAGCACCAGCATGTTAAACAGTTACAAAATTACAGATCTAGACGGAAGAAGCAGCTCTTGCTCGATAAAGGCATGGGAAGAGGTTAACAGTACCAACGCCAATGATTTCTACTATCCAATAAGCATAGTTTCCCCTTACTGCTGTTTGTCGTCACTAATCGTTGAGCTCTCCTCACTCTTAGGCTTTGTTGGTGCAACTTTGGCTGGAGTTGACCGGTCTGATTTAGAGAACTGAATCAAGAATTGCATAAGAATTGTGACCATTGCTAAACCCATTGCTGAAAAAATGATGCCTTTCCATGAAGAGAAAAGTGATGATCCCTGGAGAACTTTAAAAGCCGCGAAGATGAGCAAAATTGCCCAAGAAATGACAATCTGTTATTTCAAGAAGATGGTTTATATTCGCTCGATACTAAATAGCGGGATAGAATCTAATATAAAAGTTGCACAAGTAATTACCACAAGGGACCTCACAGGACGCCTAGTGTCTTGCAGTCTTTCATCAAAGGAACCCTGTGCTATATGTTTGTCCAATAACTTATCCTGTTTAGACAATCAAGTCAGTTGGTTTCTTGCAACCAATAAGTACATGATATGTTAAAGGATTTTTCTGATTAAAACGAAGAAATTCAGGAAAACAGGAAAATGTCAAGAGTGAATCAGTAAAAGTGATATACCTTGGCTACAAAGATATCTCTACACCATTGAGCAACTGAATCATCTGATTCAGGTAACTCTTTCATCAAATGCCGTTTGAGGTGCACATGAACCTAAAGAACATTATATTGACATTAAAAACTTAAAATCAGATAAAGAGTCTCAGAATAATGATCAGATATTTAATATACATTTCTGTCTAGGGAGTCAAAACTACTTGAAAAATGTAGTCAATTAAACTTTTGTACGAGCATAATCCATATTCTGTAGTTACTCACAAAAATTCTGAGTAACAAGACTCTGCAAGCTTACCACAGATGACTGTCCTCTAAAAAGTCTGAGCATAGTTGGTTGGGGAGACGTATTTGGAATGGCAACAGTTACATCATATATAGCTGGAACAAATGGGCGCATGTGATTTACTGCTGTTACGAAACCCTGAAAGGCAGCCAAAGGAGAACAATGAGTAAACACACAGCAGCAATATATGCAGATAATGTGAATATTTGTGCAACTTCATGTAGTACATTAAGTAGCCTTTGGACTAAAAAGGCCACATATTTCCTGTAGAAGAATATCAAGTGCTCAATTATAACAATACGAGAGAGCAATTAAAAACAACCCGGTGAGGGATATGCAAAGGAAAGGAAGTGACAAGGCCTATTGCTGTTCTTGGATTTGTTAAACACATTTGAATTGTTTACATTTTTCAAACGCTGAAAGCTGAATGTTTTAAAGTTCAGACATCATCTAATGGTACTTTTGATATTCAAAGTGCTCTTGAAAGGGAAATCCTCTATAGCATGTTAACCTCAAGTTCATGCCAGCGTCTTCCACTCTATCTGTATAATGGTTCACCATACCATAGATCGCCTTCACATCATTCCTTTTGCACAACCCCTTTTTCTCCCCTACAACAATTGGTCCCTTTTACTCGTCTTATATAAAGTTCTGCAACTTCCCTTTCCCAGCCCCATTAGCACATCTTTTTTCTATTCCTGTTTTTGCTCACTTCTATTCCTTCTCTTCCTTTGTCGTCATCAACCTTCATTCATCCCAATATGAACCCTTTCCTCTGCTTTCTTGTTGCATCACACCTAAGGCCACCGCTGCCTTCTTATATCATTATCTTTCTTCTTGTTTCCAGAAAGGGAAAGCTTGTTACAAGTCAATAATACAAAGCGTAACCAAATGGGCCTAGCTTTAACATAAAAGACATTGTAACAATAGCAACTACTCTGTTTCATCAACAAACAAACAGCAGAAGTTCTTAAACATGAAAAGCTTCTAATTCAGGACAAACTTGATACATAAAACACATCGGCTGAGTCATCATAGTTAAGTATGAATGTAGGAAAGTTCATGCATGTAAGTTTTGACAGTGGAAAAACTACAGAAACTTGACATAAGAATAAGATAAGCATCATGCAACAGCAATAAAATAATACATCTCAGAAGCAGGACAGTTTGGAACCTTAGTTCGAGGAATCAAGACATTTCTTGGAACTGGTAGCCCTGCTGAGGATGCATATTCTTGAGCAGCTAAAAGTTTTGCCTGGGTGAAACGAGTTCCCTCAACAAAAAGTGCCAGCCAAAATGGACGGGGGAAATCCCTTAGTTGTTGAAGTCCTGTCTGCAATAGATTCTCAATCAGCTAGGCCTACCAAGCAAGGAAAACAGAAGAAAAGGAAAATATGCATACACATGCAAAAAAATATAGAATGTGTGGTCTCAACTAAATTCTAAAAAACATTTGACGATACCTTTAATGTGTTTTCATCCTTCGCCCAGTTTCTTTCAAGAAAGAGATATTCAGAGAACCACATGGACCACCCTATCACCTGCACGCCAAACAGTAAACTGTATTTTGAATATATTGTTGTGCGCCTCAAGGAAAATGCAGAATAAGAAAAAGGTGAGGAACAAAATAGATGAACAAGAAATAAATTATCCCAACACAACTGGCCAGACTTGTTAAGTGTATTTCAAAAACAAAGAGAAAGAAATAGACAGAGTTTTAGCACAAATTCCAGTCTTGAAAGTATCAAATGCTTAAAATGTCCACCCTTACAATGCAGTGTTAAGAAGACGGAGACCAACAAAGTGAAAGCTTTATCATCACAACGTAAGCATTATGTACTTACAGGAAGGAACTTGGATGATTTCTTCATAACGGCTAATGTGCTACCAAGGCAGCCAGACCGCTGTCATTATAATATTCAACAGTCAATGAGTGAAAGCTTCCTAATAAAGAATGATAAAAAAGAACCAGCTAGATCAAGCATGAGTTTATTCTTCAAGTTGGGATTTCTTTTTCATGCGCATATGATGACTATAAAAAAGCCAATTCATAATGGCTGATAGGTGAAGGCATTAGATATTCCAATAATGATTATATCAAAACTTATATTCCAGAGACAAAGTTGGTGGGAACTGGGATATGTGAAAGTATGCATTATTGGCATAATCCTCACCAATTGATGAAACTCTTATTCTCTATCAAGTTGGAATACCTAGAAATCAAAACGATATCATCTTCCAAGGACCCTCTTGGCCAAGTAAATCCAAAATTTAATTAAAATCGTTGATATCAGATAAAAGATATAACATATATTCGTTATAAGTAGATATCAATAAGCATACTTTCAAAATAAATTTGTCTAAAAATTATGCATCATATATTAGTATATAATACATAACATATTCATGAAATGCAAAAAGTCAAAAGACACAGTTTCCTTTCCATAATGAACACAAAAACCATAGAATGGTCATGAAGCAGCGAGCGGATGACAAACCTGAGACAAAACCCATCCAACGAGCCAATCAATATCACTTCTGTGGTTACATATAACAAGTGCATGTTCTTTACCTGGAAATTACCAGTACACCAAAATATGAGCGACTCAAGAAAGATCAAGAATTTCAGACAAAAGAGGTAAACTGGACTTACCCAGCAATTTAAAGGTTTCAGAATCTGTATACAGTTCAATCTGCAACCAAACCAGAGTGCAAGATGAGGCAGATAGATGATTCAAAAGAAATGAAGAGCTTAAACAATGTATCGGAGCTTTTATAGTCGCAACTCATGCAATATTACATCATCTTTCACCTTCCAATGGAAGATCAGCACAAAATGGCTGTAAGTGATTAAGATGTGTCTTCAGTAGCAAGCTAAGAAAAATACAGCTCGGAATTTGAGGTTCACGTTCTGTAGTAAGGAGAATCTAAAGGGGGAAAAAACACTAGTCTGACTAGGAGCAAAATGTATCTCATCTGAAGGGAAGAAATCTGGATATGATTATTGCAAGGATACTTTTATTAGAAGATTCTGAACACGTACTGAGATGGCTTCTCAACATGGAATGTTAATTTGAAATACTATAACTTTCAGGCACTCTAACAACTTAAGGATCTAGACTCTAGAGTGCTCGATCTGTTGTTATAGGTAACAAACAATATTATTTCTGGTATTCGTCCCAGCCTTCAAATTCAATTCAGCCCTCTATGGGTTTTGCATCAAGTTTTCACCCATTAATACATTCTTCAATTTAAAAATAAGCCTTTGAACTTCTAACAGTATTAAGGAGAAATACTATACTAGCAATTGAACGCCCTAACATCACACCTCAATGGCATTTATACAGCTGTAATAATTTCCAAGTTATGGCAAAAGATATGCATAGCAATCAGGCTATGATGAACTATAGTGCATTTAATCAGCAAAAATGATTATTACAGGAAGGTGATAGAACCATGCTACAAAAACCTTCACCTTAACACCAGCCCACCAATCAATGAGCCACACAAGCTCGAGCCATAACAGCTCTGCCAGCTGCCGGTTTACCCTCCGGTAAGTGTTCTTTGACAGAGGCCTTATAAGAACATAGCACGCTGCCTATAAAGAAAAGGAAGCCACTTCTAACTTAGCATAAATATTATAAAAGATCAAAACAAGAACAATCGGCTCGGAAATATACACATTGAAGCTTAAAATATAATCAATTAAAGAAAAGAAAAACTGCAATAAAAAAATCAGGCAAACAAAATCCTCAAGATACCAAACTTGGTTCCTTTTAGCTCAGAAAGTTCAAAAAATCAAATAAATTCAACCCTAAAAGATCAATTGCAGCAAATCCAAATTTCATCCGGACATTCAGATACAACACAAACCTGGATTAAATTAACGACGAGCCCAGAGAAGAAGAACAAAACACCTAATGGCAAAACAACAATTGCGGCTGGAAACGCCATTTACCCGTATATATACGTATAAATCGATACAACCTTAGATTCTGATTCGTTATTAGTTCAACAGCGAGAAGCGGAGAAAGAGGGAGAAACTGACGTGATAGATATAGGGCAAAAACAAGGAAATTTTGCATAAACAAATTCAAGATTTCAGGGTATAAAATCCATAGTGAAGAGAAAAATACTATTGGTACCGTACAAGATATGAAAGCATGTGAATCTGAATTATAAATAAATGTAAAAAAAGTTTTACCCTTACCGACATTTTTCCACGTGTGCAGTCAAATAAGTTTTACCATTTTCTAATGAAAATCGACGTACAAATGCTCCACTGTTACTTATTGTAAATTTAAAGTTCACTAATTTTTTTTTTTAAACTTATTTATAGGGCCGAAATTGATATCATTGCATTTATAAATTGATATCACTATTTTTATAAAATTAATATTAATAATATTATAATTTTAATTTATAAATATAGTAATATCAAATTAATAAGTGCATTGATATTAATTTATAAGTGTAATGATATAAATTTTATAGTATAAATAAATTTTACCAAAGACTTATAATATATTTGTAATATTTTACTCAATTTCACTTAAATTCTAGATTTTTTTTCTTTATAGATTTTAGTAAAGTACGAATAAACACATTAAAATTTTAAACTTTATAGTGTAATACGTTATTTTGTGGCTAAAAAAATAAATACAAACTCTTAATCCAATTGATAGACTAATTTAATCTCTAAAGGGTGCTTGGTAGAAGGAATTTTAAATAAAATATGTTTTTTATTTTATGAATCCAAATCATAACATTTAGTATTATATTGGAAAGTAATATATTTAAAATTAATAAATTTTAACTTTTTCATATGAAAATTACTTTTAGCATATGCAATTCATGATATCTTACATCAATCCATTAAAATTAGACACTAATAAATGTTATTTTGTTAATGATCATTAATAATTATAATTTTATAATTTTTTTTGAAGGTAAATAAACTAAACAGTCAGACATCTCCAGTTGGCAAATCCTAAAACTTAATTTAATGATTATTACTTCTCTATCCCAGAAGATTTATCATATTTTTCTTTTTGATTTGTCCCATAAGACTTTGCACATTAAAAAATGAACATACTTTTCTTAACTTATAACTTTACAACAACTTATTACTCCTCATGCACACTTACTCCCCCATAAAATAACTTTTTTTTAATCTACGTCTTTAAAAAAAATTGCTTGAGAATCTTAGGAGACGAGAGAGTAGTTGGAAAGTAGAAAAACTTTCTTACGTCTTAATTTTGACTAAATGTAAAAAAAAAAAAAAAATTGCATTACAGCATCCACAAGGTCATCAATAGAGGTGTTTAAATATTAGATGGATATATATTAATATTTAAAATTATTGTGAATCACTTTAAAATTGAAAATAGGGTGTCTTTCATCTAAATACATGAATATGAGAGAGAACATAAAGTATGTAGAAGAGATGTGATGGTGTGACCCATAAAAATACTCCCTCCGTCCCAAACTTGATTTTCTGTTTTCCATTTAGGGCGTTCCATAGTTGATTTTCTATTTTCTTAAATGGAAAATTTATATTTTATCACTTTATCATATAAAATACTATTAAATAACTTTTTTTAACTCAATCACCCACCACTTTATCACATAAAATACTAATAAATAATTTTTTCTACCCCAACACTTTATCATTTTTTCTTAAAACCAGAGCACATAATGAATAGAAAATCAACTATAGGACGGAGGAAGTATATGAATTGATGAATGCTTGATGAACTATGTGATAGTGTATTTAAATAATTGAGTATTTGAAACTAAGTGATTTAGGAATGAATAAATTCATCCATCCATAAAGGTGTTTAAACATTGAATGAATAAATATTGATATTTAAAACCATCACGGGTCATTTTTAAATTGGATAGAGTGTAATCTATCCAAATATTTAGATAAAATAAGATGCTTTTGACAAAAAAAATGACCAGAATATATGTGGTGGTGTAACCCACAAACAATATATGAATGAATGTATAATTGATGAACTATTATGAGAGTTGTTCAAACAAATTCACTATTTTAGTTCATCCATCCATTATGGATACTCAAATCTACAGAGATGTTTAAATATTGAATTGATTAATATTGATGTTTTAAATTATTTGAGATTAATTTTAAATTGGAAATGGAGTGTCATCCATCTAAATATAAGGACAGAAAATAGACTTTTTTTCTTTCAGAAAAATTGGTAAAAGAGAGGTGAGAGATGCTTGTGGAACCCACAAAAATATGTAAATAAATGTCTAAAGATATATATTTAGAGAATGTATAATTGATGAACTATTGTAAAAGTGTGTTTAAATAATTGAATATTAAAAAAAAGTGATATGAAAAAATAATGTGGAGGGGAGTCGTGGATAGTTCCATCCATCGTAAAAAATAATCACACGGCCTGTTAGAACAAATGATGGACGAAAGTCGAAACCTATGGAAATAATCTTGCACATTTTTTTTATTATCTTAAAAAACTAATTAATTATGATTAAAAGATAGACAAGAAATTCGAGTTTATGGTAAACGCTATATTTTTAATATAATTGTCATGCACAAAAGTTATTATAATTGTGTATAAAAACTATCACTATTTAAAAAATAAGTGATTGTTTTTATTTTAAACAAGTGATTACTTTTATGCATAACAATGATAATTTTTGTATATAATATTAATATAATACATGTATAATCTGATTCAAATGAATGTTATTCTATATAATAATGCACTATTTTAAAAAATAAATTAGATTTAGTCAAATATTTCTCTTATAACATTATTTCGAAACTACAATTAATGATATTGGATAGTCAACAAAGTAATTATATTTTGCAAATCATCTTAAAACTCAATATTATAATCATGTCACGTAACATAATGTACAATGATAGACATGGTCATAATACGATATAGTCTTACCATAACAAAATAGGTCAAGATATTAAACCACAGCAAAATTCAAAGCAATAAAACTTGAATGATCAGAAATTTGATTGACCATTGATTTAATAAAAAGATTTGGCTAGATCAGTATTAGTAATGACTAACACTTGTGTGGACTAATTACACAAGATGCAATTGAATTGATTTTAATTTGAATTAGCCCTTAATTCTAAATCATGAACCCTAAACCTTAAATCATGAACAATTCAGACTGGGTGCATCATGAACCACTCGAGTCGGGCCGAGTTAAAAAAATATAGACCTAAACTCTAAATCATGAACCATAAATCTTAAACTATGAATCATTTGGATCCGGTGAACTATGAACAACTCAGGCGGGGTTCGGGTCGGATTCGGGTTAGATTGGGTCTGGGCCTAGTAAAAAAAAAACTGAAAATAAAATAATAATAAAAAAAAAAACTCAATTACACAAATTATAAATTGATGCAAAGGATGCACACAAATATTTGTCATTTGTAACACGATATAGTTATTATTTATTACCACAATATAATTTACGCCTCATAAAATAAAGTTTAGCAACAAGAAAATTTACACATCATTTAAAAGTTGGTAAAAATCTTTTGTACGTGAACTCTTTTATAAAATTTGTTTATTTTATAAAATTAATATTATTAATTATTCTTATAAAATTTTAAATTGATATCATTATTTTTGTTAACTATCTTTAAATAATATGAATTTTTATTTATAAATATGATAATATTAATATTAAAAATTATGATATTAATTTATAAACTCAGTGTATATAAAATGTGAACTAATGAACAAGTTTTATTGAACAAGGATTATAGAGAATTACTCATGCTAATATTTTTTTTTTTTTGGAAAGTCACCACACGGACAAGGACAACAAATATAAATCATTTTCATTTCTTTTGGCGCAGTGTTTCCCCTCTCGTAACCCTCACAACCGCCTCTCCGCCGCCACCGTCGCCATGAATCTCTCGTCATCCTCCACCATCAACTCCACGCCCAGAACCTGGAATGGACCTCTAACCGGAAAGCTTGGTGGCTCCTACACTCAATTCCTCCTCTCCTTTCCCAACAACAAGCTGCACAAGACCATCATTTGCTCCGCCGCCCCCAAGAGCGATTCTGTCGTAATTGATCCAGGGACCAGCGACTTGAGCTCGGTCCCGGCTCGGATTAATTCGCTGAGTCAAGTTTCCGGCGTTCTTGGATGTCAGTGGGGAGACGAAGGCAAAGGAAAGCTCGTTGATATTCTCGCCAACTCTGATCACTTCGACGTCGTGGCGCGGTGTCAGGTGTGTATGTAGAATAGCTGTTTGTTTCGTTTTTGTATTTTTAACTTAGGTTTTGCTCGATTTTTTTACTTTTTTCCTGCAATTGCTCTTAATTGTGTAGTCAAATTTGGTGTTTCGTTTTGGAATAGTTTGTGAAATTAAAGTTGTTCTGCTTCTTAGTTCTTTGTTTATTGCTAATATTGTCTAATAACTTTTGATTACATAATGCATCTGTATATTTGAGGAGAAAACTTATGTGTAGCAAGAGCTGATCTGATGGGGTAATGCTATGGCTGATGCTGCCTGATGAAATGCAGTATATTTTCTATAGAGTACTGTATAAATTTTGCAAACTTTTTTTTTTTTGGAGTCCTGTTACTTTTATGTTGGATAAGATACAATTGCTTGTGAAAAGAATTATCAATCACGGAAATTAAGTTGGATACAAGAATTATATCAACTTGAGGTAATTTGAAGCACTCCTTTCATGAAAATTCACTCCCTATGATTGCTTCAGGTTTGATGTTTTGGCCTTCTGCTCAGATTTTGATGGGGAAACTAAACCCCCTACTGCCGAGAGTCTAATTTGCGTGAACTGTACCATTTTATTTTAGAAGGAATAAGTCACTGTTTGAATGCAATATACTGATTAGCTGCCTATGTGAGTGGTTTTGGAGACCCCTTTACATGATGTTCATTTGAGACATAACAGGTCCTGTAGTCATTGGTGTCGGTCCATTACTGCAAAAACAGAACTCCGGTTTTTTTATA
The DNA here is from genome assembly GCA_037126765.1 of Stenogyne calaminthoides. Classification (NCBI taxonomy): domain Eukaryota; kingdom Viridiplantae; phylum Streptophyta; class Magnoliopsida; order Lamiales; family Lamiaceae; genus Stenogyne; species Stenogyne calaminthoides. Next base: position 230,826 of record JBBCBC010000082.1, read on the forward strand.
ATTATCTGCTTGGAAAAAAAGTTTATTGTGTTTGCATCACATGAAAAGAAGATGCGTGTTTGATCTTTTGGTTTGCTTATTGCCTTATTCTGAAACCTTCAACATCATTCATTTAGGGTGGAGCTAATGCTGGCCACACGATTTACAATGCAGAAGGCAAAAAGTTTGCTCTCCACCTAGTTCCCTCCGGAATTCTTAACCCGAAGACTATTTGTGTGATTGGTAATGGATGTGTGGTGCATCTGCCAGGATTGTTCAATGAAATTGATAACCTCGAAGCCAATGGGGTCTTCACTGGAGGAAGGATTGTAGTATCTGACCGTGCTCACCTGTTATTTGATTTTCATCAAGTTGTGGACGGACTTAGGGAGGCTGAACTTGCTAAATCATTTATTGGTACTACAAGGAGAGGGATTGGCCCTTGCTATTCGAGCAAGGTTATCCGGAATGGTATAAGAGTAGGTGAGCTGAGGCATACGGATACTTTTGCTCAGAAGCTGGATCTTCTCTTATCTGATGCTGCATCGAGATTCAAAGGCTTTAACTATGACCCTGAAATGCTCAAGGAAGAAGTCGAACGGTATAAGAAGTTTGCTGACAGATTGAAACCCTTCATTTGGGATACTGTGCATTTCTTGCACAATTCTATAGCCCAGAAAAAGAAGATTTTGGTTGAAGGTGGTCAAGCAACCATGCTGGATATCGACTTTGGAACTTACCCCTTCGTAACTTCCTCAAGCCCATCTGCTGGAGGAATCTGCACGGGTCTCGGTATTGCTCCTAGAGCCATTGGTGATCTTATTGGAGTGGTAAGTGTGGACACAATCCCTCCCTTGTAGGTTACTGAAATAGCCTTTCTTATTAAACTTCACCTATATGTGTTTTGGAAGTGCCTGGAATCAAAGAAACACACATAAGATGGTCTGAAAGAAACTATTGAAAAAGATAATTGTGCTTAGATTAAAAATAAAAATGTGTCTTTACTGAACCTAGGGGTGTAAATGAGTCAAGTCGAGTCAAGTAGTGTGAAGCTCGAACTCGACTCTAACTCGATCGAGCTCAATTCTTTTTAGTTCGAGCTCGACTCGACGGAGAACTCGAAATACTGGAGCACGAGTCGGCTCTACTCGATAACCTACATAATAACTCTCTCTCTATATATATTAATAATTAATGTATACTTGTGAATAATTAGTATATTATGGGTAAAATAGTAAAATTATGTGAGCTTCATTAAGCCCAATTGGACTTGTGAGCTTGACGAGCTTAGTGTACTTTTGGTAGAAATATCTCGTGTACTTTTGCAAAGTTTTACTTCGATTTGTGTTTGTGGAGACTGGAGAATGTAGTTTATTTTTTTATCAATTGGCAATAATGCAGGTCAAAGCATACACTACACGTGTTGGCTCAGGTCCTTTCCCGACTGAATTATTGGACAAAGGCGGTGATCTACTTAGGTTTGCTGGACAAGAGTTCGGCACTACAACCGGTCGCCCTCGCCGTTGTGGATGGCTCGACATAGTTGCACTGAAATATTGCTGTCAGATTAACGGATTCTCCTCTCTGAACCTCACCAAACTCGATGTATTGTCAGAACTAGAAGAAATAAAATTGGGTGTTAGATACCGATTCAATTCAACCAATACACCAATCTCTGCATACCCTTCAGACATTCGTATTCTCGAGCAAGTCGAGGCAAGATCATCTTCTTTGACTAGATGCTACTTAAATCTCTCATCTTTTTCTAACTTCATATTTTGGTTTTGTTAGGTGGACTATGATGTTATGCCAGGGTGGCAGTGCGATATTTCTTCTGTTAGAGAGTATTCTGATCTGCCAAAGGCTGCACGTGACTATGTAGAACGGATAGAAGAACTTGTTGGTGTGCCGATTCACTACATCGGAGTTGGACCAGGTCGTGATGCCCTTATATACAAGTAGAATTTTGCCGTATTCTTCTGAGAATCATGCTCCTCGAATCTCTGCCTCATGTTTGGAGGTCGATTTATTTCATAGAAAATTGAAATCCATTTTGTTACACTGAAATGATGTATCTTTTGTCTCTGAAACTGATTTTAACTTGGGCGGTCTCTGAACTTCTGTTGTACCATTGCCATATGAATCCACTCTGGATTTTTACAGCTTCAGGTTTTTTGAGTACTTACGATGGTTTGATATGATCCATATATCTAATTTGTAGTCGTATATATGTTTAATTTACTAGTTTTTGTTTGTTAATATCGCTGTTTGAAGAGCAAATTTATGGTTGTTAGAACAGATGGACTGAAGTGACATGCTAACTTCCTTACCAGAAAATATGAGCAAAAGGAAAACAGCGACATTCCAACGTATGCAGTTGATACAGGAAATATACTGAACTCCGAGGTGCAGTTTGCAAATGTTTAACTTGCAAGGGGCAAAAGTTGACAACTTTTTGCAATTCTGGAGTCAAAAAATTAACTAACATTGAATAATCCCTATGAGAATAGATTTATGTAGAAAAGTCTAATATAGTTTGGAAAATTTTGCTCATCAATTATTTTTCTTTATATGCAAATCAATAGTCAATGGCCACTACTATACATACTAAAGGGTTTGTTTACAAGTCTATTTTATAAGTGTTTCTCACTTGTAAAAGAAAAAAAATATTGTTTCTCACCTATATTTTAGAGCTTAAAAACAAGTCTTAATTCACACGTATATTTTCACATAAATATGAATGAAATAAACGATATTCCCTCTTCTATCATACCGTTCCTGAAAAGTCACTTTATCATTTTAATTGCTAATACATAACTCGCTCGCAAAAATGCGTGTAAAAGTCAACTGTGCTAAGTCTTTTGGGACGGAGGGAGTATATAATATGTAACATAAATAAATTACATAAATATATGCATAAGGTGCAAGAATGAAAACACTTACTATGCTGCTCTTATTGCAAGCCACATAACGTATGACAATTGACACATTGTACATTCAAAATTGTAACAAAGCAAATTTGAAAAATTTAACAGTCAACTGTGAATCTTTCTCCGATTATGTTGTGGTTAGCCTAAAATTTTCCAGATTAAATAAGGATTTTCCCAATTTTATGATATTCTCGAAAAAGCATATAAAAAATAAAAAAATATACGCAATTTGGCCAATTCAATTTCGGTGTTTTATGTTTCCAAATTCACGTATTTTGAAACACGGAAAGGTTGTGTTGGACTCAAAATTGTCTTAATTTTGTTTACATAATTTACATAAGAAATAACGTTAACGTTACTGCGCTACTCAAAAATTGGTTACTACTTTATTACTATTACTAGGGGGAGATGGGGGTATTTGAGCACTTTTAAGTTATTTTAGGGTAATATGTAACAATAGTACAATTTTGTAGGGTTAGTTGCGAATTTATAGTTCAAAGCATCGTAAAATTGAAGAAGACTAGAAGAGTCAAGACCGTGTTTGGCCGGTCATATTAAATTTTGAGTAGATTATTGTAACTCACTCCCTCATTTCTTCCACTTTTTTGAAACAGTATTTAGAATCCCCGTTGTTTACGCATTTGGAAATCTCTTTTCTTCACAATTTCGTCACCGCTCCAGTGGAAGCTGCGGAATTTTTCCATCTCAATTTTGAAGTAATCCCTTTTACTCACTGTTTTTTTGGTGAAAGTTTTAGTCGAATTTCGTTATTATCTATGTGAATTGTATTAGCTTAGCATTATCCGGAAGCTCTTATTGTTATGGCAGTTTCTTATAGAAAATCCCGAATGAAAGAAGTGGCTTTTTGCCGTTTGATTTCAATCGGTGTGTTTGGGGTTGTTTTCTTCTTGTTATTAGTGAGGACAAATACATTTATAGCTTTAATTAGAAGATATTCTTTTGAGAGTGATGATGAAAGTTTTGTATTGAATTACAACTATACTTTGAGTTCTGATAAAAATTTGAAGCTTCCCAAGCAGAATGAGCTTTCGATCTTGTTAGAGAAACGTAATCAGATGCCACCTAGGAACTTAGATTTACATCCCAAATTAGTCAAGAATCATATAGTTATTGTCTTGTATGTTCATAATCGTCCTCAGTATCTTCGAGTAGCTGTAGATAGCCTTTCCCGAGTGGTAGGGATTAGCGAAACTCTGCTTATCATTAGCCATGATGGTTACTTTGAAGAGATGAACAAGATTGTAGAGAATATTAAGTTTTGCCAAGTGAAACAAATATTTGCCCCATACTCCCCTCATATATTTCCGAATAGTTTTCCCGGTGTATCATTGAATGATTGCAAGGAGAAAGAGGATCCCGCGAAGAAGAAATGTGATGGAACTCCGGATCAGTATGGGAACCACCGGTCACCTAAGATCGTTTCGTTGAAACATCATTGGTGGTGGATGATGAATGCGGTGTGGGATGGTTTAAAGGAGACGAGCCGTCACTCTGGGCATATTCTCTTCATAGAAGAGGACCACTTCATTTTTCCCAACGCATATCGCAATTTGCAGTTGCTTGTGGATTTGAAACCGAAAAAGTGTCCACAATGTTATGCTGCAAATCTGGCGCCGTCTGATGTGAAGTCAAGGGGGGAAGGATGGGAGAGTTTGATAGCAGAGAGGATGGGAAATGTGGGCTATTCATTTAATAGGACAGTGTGGCGAATGATTCATAGGAAGGCCAGAGAGTTTTGTTCTTTTGACGAATATAATTGGGATATAACAATGTGGGCCACTGTTTATCCTTCGTTTGGGGGCCCTGTTTACTCTTTGCGGGGACCTAGGACAAGTTCTGTTCACTTTGGAAAGTGTGGTTTGCATCAAGGTCAGGGTGAGCAAGCTGCTTGCATTGATAATGGTGTTTTCAATTTTGAAGTCGAAGGAAATGATAGAGTTCCTAATATTAAACCAGACTGGGGGGTACATGTATTAAAGCACCAAGCTGGTTATAAAGCTGGGTTTCGAGGTTGGGGAGGTTGGGGAGACGTAAGAGATCGTCAACTGTGTTTGGAATTTTCCAAGATGTATTTGGCTTTACAGGCTGGTGACGTATGATTGGTTGTCGTTTCTGTTTACAACTGGTTAAGATGCCTGAACCTTATAGTATTTCTTCCTCCCAAACTATGGGGTATGCTTGTCGTTTCCAATCAGTTTAATGAGATATAGCACAAGCAGCTGGTAAATGGTGATTGTTCCTTATATACTAGAGATGAGTTCCTTGCTGTTCTTCCCACGTGCTGTAAGATATCAATTTGTGCTTTTGCTTTTTTTCAAATATGTAGGATCTTGATCTTCCTCCAGTATTTTGTACTCTAATGTACTCTGATTATATACCATTGATTAGCTTTTTCACACATGCTGTAGAAATCAACTTATGCTTTTCTGTTTTCTCAAATTTGTTTATACATCTAATGTATTGAATATATCATTGATTAGCTCTGCTATGCAAATCAGGGTGTGCTATTGCAACTCGATTTTCCTTATTGATTACTCATTTGCTTGTAACAATAGTCATTTTTCAGGATTCTAGTAAATTGCTGCTTCTTTTCTGTTGTTTGTTACTACTTGTGTATTTCCTATCATAGGTTATGAACTTCTACTTCTATTTTGTTCTTTTGAAACTTTGTATTAGCTGAGAAAGAGTTTCTGAAACCCATAGATTCTGCCATTGGGCAATTCTCAACAGTTGAAGAGGATATTAATTCTTGTGGAACACCACGGAAGATGTGAACTAAGGTAGCGATGCATCTATTTTTCCAGGTAAGAACCTAAACTCGTGTTCTGAAATCTGAACATCTATGCTTTGATCTGAGCCATTTTTCATCCAATCTGAATCTGTGCCAACAAGCGTAACATCACGATTGTTTCTCAATTTGCAAGAGTAAATGCCTGATCGATGTTATCACAATTTGCAAGCAATGATGTGTAGACTTACTGATGTTTGTTAGTTCGTGATTTAGGGTGTGTTTTCAAACTCTACAAACAGCTTCCAAAATCACATTTTTTTTCAAAAACTGTGAAAAAT